>JBBBDQ010001082.1:1612500-1852500 GCA_037127315.1 Ascarosepion bandense | reverse complement strand
TATGTCGTCTCATTTCTTTCTCTCTTTTTTTTCTTCCTCTGGTACTAAGCCTTCATGCGTCACTTGCCGGTGGTGTAATGGATATGACTTGGAATAAGAAATCAGAGAACCGAGTTCGTATTCCACATACGCAAATACTTCCATGTCCTAAACTTTGCTATGGGTTAAATAAGTGGACTTTTTTATGAAAAAAATCATTGTTCTTTTCCAAACATTTTTAATGCAATATTCTATCGCAAGAAAAAAAAAATTGTTTCTACAATCTAAAATATGTTCCGGTTTTAAATAATCCTCATAGGTTGATAAGCCGTAAAAAGTATACATACATATATGGAAAGCTTGCAAGCCAATCCATTTATAGTAGCATTGCAGGTATTAGAATGAAAAATGGAGATTGTAATATTAAAATAATAATTCTTCTTCAAAACCCCCGTTCGGTCATTCACCTGCTCAGGCCTTTCAAATATGTTATCCGCTGCTTTCCTTTGTCTCTGTCCTCCCTTTATCTAGCCTGTTAGTATCTCGTTCTCCAAGCCCTTCTTCCTCCTTGCATGTCCCAGGAACTTTAGCTAACTTTTCCTGATGCTCAGTATTAATTTCCTTTTCGTTTCCATCTTTTCCAGAACCTCTTCATTGCTCGCATGCTAGATCCATGACATCCACAGCATCCTTCTGTAGAACCACATTTCAGTGGCTTCCAGTTTTTTCTTCATCTTTGATATTCTCCAGCATTCACTGCCATATTGAAGAACTGACATCACATAGCAATCTAGTGAAAGTGTCCTGTCTCTTAATACTCTACTCAGCTTCTGGAACGCGTCCTTTGCTATTTCAATTCGCCTTCAAGTCGCACTTTCCGTCTTCTGTGAGAAAATTTCCCAGGTATTTAAATTTTTGTACCTGTTGATTTAAGTATCCCCACCTTTGGCATTTTGGGCTGCTCTTTTTTCTGATGAAAATACATTCGATTTTCTTGCAGTTTATTTGTAGTCCTTTTTTGTCACTCTCTTCAGCTACATTCTGGAAAAGGTCTTGTAATTTCCTTTCCGTGTTTGCTATCAGCACTGTATCATCTGCGTACCTTATGTTGTTCAAATTGTAGCCTCCGGTAACGAATCCTGGCATAACATCTAGGGTCTTCAGAATATTCTCGCTAATGTATGCTTCGGCTTTAAGAGTTGATAAACAGTAAAAAGCAAATTAATTTTTCTCAATCATGCCTCAGTTTCATGTCATTCATTTTTTTTTAGATGTAAATTGTTTTAACTTTTGTTTATGATTTATGAAAACCGAAAGTATTTCGACGAAAGTATGTATATATATAGAACTGATACAAGTAAAAGATTTGTTTATTAATTGATTGATGTTACCTCCACGATTCGGCGGACGGACTCTTCGGTAATCTGGAATCACTCCGTCCACTTGTCAGCAACAGACTGCTTATAACTTCTCGTGCATTCTTTTATTTTTTAGCACTTGTCATTGGAGCAAATTTGTTTTTTATTTCATTCTGTATGTGTGTCAAATGTGAGAACAATTCCCATATATTCATGTAAGACAAGCCTCACAAATTCAAAAATGGGAAGATTGACACGCAAACACTCGTATTAGACCTTCTAACGCGATTACTAAGCAGTATAGCATGCTGTTTTCAAATCTCTGGCGGAGCCAATTGCGTCATGGTGTTCTTTTTCTTACAGACGGTGGCCAACCTACCCTGCTATACTATGCAGCTGACAAAATAAAGAAGAAAAAAAAACAAAAACAAAAAAACAAGAAAAAAAAAACAAGAAAAAAAACGGGCGAAATTTTTTAAAAAAATTACCCATCGCATCATATATATATATATATATATATATATATATATATATATATACTACCAGTATAACTCGGCGTTGCTCGGGTGTAATGAAAGCTTCGAAACTAATCCATGGTCCTGAGATCAGACTCTTTGGACGTTGGCACGCAAGACTAAAAAGCAATATTTGTTTCCAGTTAAAGCGAAATCGTAGACTGAAAGAAAAATTAATGCATGTAAGTCAAATTTTGATTTCCTAGTATCGATATCAAATAAGTTTTTTTCATCGTAAACTGAATTTTGAAGGCTAAATAAATCCTTTGAGTAAATGGTATCATGGCTGAGACTAAGAACTACAATTATACCTACTTAGAGCCAAACCCGAAGCAAAAACTAAAATAAAAGGGCTGAAAAAATAAAGACATACATCCAGATAAACAGACACACACACAAATATCTTGACTTTTATAAATATATATTATCGATTTATATATATATATATATATATATATATATATATATATATATATATGTTTCAGAAATACTTTTACAAAGTTTGGGGGACTAGTTTCTCACGCCAAAAGAAGGACAAAAATCTATATAAACATATATCTGCAAATCCTTCATTTTTGAGTTATAAAGTTTAAAGAAAGTTTACTGTAAATGGCGCTATGTTGTCATGTAGACGAGGCTACATTTGTCATTCGTGTACATTTGTGGCTAGTCTGTCGTCAACGTTTAAAGTGAGTAGCAGTGAGTTAACTGAGAATTTTACCGTTTAACAATAGCAGGACATTCATATCGTGAGCAGGCAGATATGATTTTTACATACGGCCACGCGAATAGTAATGGACGCGAGACTGCACGGCTGTATTAGAATTTGTTTCCAGACTAAAAGCAGCTGAATCATTCAACATTTGCTGCTCTTTATCATGTTTCTGAGACAGGATCCGTGGTAACACAAACTATGGATTGAGATCCGTTCATAAACCTGACCAAGAACAACATATTCTACAAGCTGTCGATGATGATCCCGTTATCAGCAAACGTCAAGCGGCCCTAGTATATCGTACATCTCATAGTACCGCCAGGAGAGTGCTTTAAGGGAAGCTCTTTTATCCGTATAATCTGTAACTTATGCAGGGTCTAAACAGAAAGAAAAATAAGGGATTTTAAAATTAAATACGTATAGGCTAGGGTTAAATAGGACTTAGGTATTTTGAATCTTTATAAATATTTCAATAGTTAAACATTTTTTAGATACACTTAAAATTTTTTCTTTAAAACAACATTTAAAAGTATTATTACAGTTAGGTTTAGGTTTAAAAATATTAAAAAAACTCTATCGCTTTCTACATCACGTGATGTAAACATCTCGCGACAGACGCTTCTAGTTTAAATTTTAAAATCATTTGTTTCTGATGAAAGGCCGAGGCCGGTCTGGAATATCAAATATATATATATATATATATATATATATATATATATATATATATATAATAATAATAATAATAATAATAGAAATAAATAACTATATATATATATATATAATGTGTGTGTGTGTGTGTGTGTGTGTGTGTGTGTGTGTGTGTGTGTGAAGGAAAACTCAGCACATCACCAAAAGTGGTTATAAACTATAATTTATTTCGACGGGCGAGTATACCCATCTCTTCAGCCCACGAAAAACTAGCCAACTGTTAAACTAGAGAGATTAAAACATGTGGCTGGGTTGTGTACTTGGTTTATGGTGACTCATCCTGTCCAATCACCTCACTTAATACATGAATTCTCTCTCCCCCAACCTTTATGACACGAATAAGATAACATTAAAATCTCTATTCTGGGTCTTATTACTTGGATTTCTCTTTTATATTTAACTTTTTTAATGTTCTGAGAAAATTAAACCGAACAAATTCGTGATCTGAACTGATAGGTATATTCGCCCGTCGAAATAAACTATAGTTTATTACTACTTTAAATGATATGCTGAGTTTTCCTTTATGCATATCATATTGATCTAATATCTATCGAGCTCTCTATACAGAACTATCGCTTAATATTTTATATTAAATAGATCGTTCATACACGCACACACGCGCACACAGACACACACGCACACACACACACACATACACACACATATATACACACATGCAGGGTGATCCTAAAGTAGGTGCACACTAGGTGGGATAGCTTTGTGTATCGGTCATATTATTGCAATAGTGTTCATTATATTATATTATTCAAGAGCAGTCTGTGAGTATCTTGATTAAATTTCCTGAGAAATTAATTGGCCAAAGAGGTCCACTTGATTGGCCAGCACGTTCATCTGGGTCCTGTGTTAGACGGGAAAATGCATCCTCTGACTGAGAGGCTGTGAGGAGCATGGAATCACCTCTTAATTGCTGTTGTTCCCAGGTCCACCCTGATCCAGAGTGGTAGCACCTGTTAGGGTCCCAACTATGGGCAAATACTTAACCTCCAGACTTGGGTCAAAATACTATGAAAGTATAATAATACTTTTATAAGAATATTTATAGAAAAATAGACTTTTATAGAAAAATATAATTTTGAAGGAAAAATATTATCAACAATACATTTTCAAAAGAAAAAATAATTGCCATAACACATTTTTAAAGGAAAAAATTATTGCAGTAATACTTTTTTGAAAGAAAAATTATTACCAGAATACGTTTTTAAATACAAAACTAGAAGACATCTTCAGTTTTCTAAAATAAAAAAATAAAAACAATTTTTCATCACTATAACCAAACATTAAAAAAACTTTTAAAACCCCAAGTTTTTGGCATTTATAAACCCCTAAGGTTGTCGATATGCCGTTAAACAAAACTCAAATTCAAACTCAAACTCAAAAACGTTCATCTGACTTGACTCTAATGGATTTCTTCTCTTGGAGACTACTCAAAGACAGAGCTTATAGTCGAAAACCAAGAAGTGTTGGTGATTTGGAAAATTACTTAAGAGCTGCATTTCAAGAAACTGATACACAAAGAGACTTGTGCAAAAATGTTTATCGAAGCGTGAGGGCTTAAACTCCGAAGCTGTTAAAATTGGGATGGACAACATTTACACAAAAAAAAAAAAAAAAAAAATAATCGCCTTTCTTGTTATTGTACACAATAAAATTTAATTGTCAATGTAATAATTGTATTAATAAATATAACTGTATACGTAATCTCAAAATAAATGTTATCATTTACTGTCTACCTACATTTGAACCACTCTGTATATATGTGTGTGTGAGCGTGTAGTTGCGTAAATGTTTATATATATGAAGCCTCCATACAATATATAGACTTACCTGTCACCTTTCTGATCAGAGTTCAATTAAACAACATTTCTACAAAAACATAGCCATGTAGGTAATATAAAACATATTTTAGTCAATAGCACAATAATACTCACTCATACACACAGTAAAAAAAAACCTTCAGATATTGGAGGCCATCTACATCAAATCAAAACCACCCATACTTAATAAAATCACATTTCAATCTGGTCACAACACATTACATTGCTTTCAGATATATGGTTCTGTTAACATTTCGGTCTCTACGCGATGTGACGTCATAGAACCGCATTACAAATTTACGAAATGCGTCTGCTATTCGCTGACTGTTATCGTTGCATAGCAATGTTTTGTATCAACACAAGATAAAACGATCTTTGATGGTGGATGTCTTTATGTTAACGTCCCTGTAACCTCTCTGAAGATGGCTCTGTGAGCCGAAAGCTTAGAACCAGCATAATAAAAAATATCTAAAGGTTAGAGAAATTTTGTCTTTATTTTCGCCTAAAATTAAAGCCAAAATACGATGTTTAGAACGGCTCATGATTAAACATAATAGACATTCATTGTCTTTTATATTTAATAGTATATGCTTAGAAATATATATAGGTTTCATTATACTTTTTTATATAACTTTTCATGTGTTCGTATAATTCTGTTTCTTTTCGGAACTCAAATTATATAAAGATTGTCCAAAGCTTATGCAGTTTCGAGCGCTTTCGGCTATACTTTTAGACATTATCAAGAATTAATTTTGTTTTTATTGATAAATAAATATACACAAGACTCTATATACAGTTTTTTTAATCATATCACCCCGAGCAAGGAGGTAACGCCACTTATGTGCAGGGGGCTACATAGGAGTGAAAAGATTGGAAAAGAGAAAACCGGAAACCGCATCCTAAACAGGAAACAAGGGATGAGCCTCTTCACCTGTTCTATAGACGAGGGTGGAGTGCGAACCTAGCAATAGTTTAGTCTATCTACTCCAATTGAAAAAAAAAAGTGAGAAGATTGGAAAAGAGAAAACCGGAAACCGCATCCTAAACAGGAAACAAGGGATGAGCCTCTTCACCTGTTCAATAGACGTGGGTGGAGTGTGAACTGGGTGATAGTTTAGTCTATCTACTCCAATTGAAAAAAAAAGTGAGAAGATTGGAAAAGAGAAAACCGGAAACCGCATCCTAAACAGGAAACAAGGGATGAGCCTCTTCACCTTTCAATAACTTTCTAAATTTTTATAAAACAAAATTGTTGATACAAACCTTTAGGAGAGTGACTCATTACGCCTTATCGGGTGAACGTTTTTCGTTGACATAAAGTAAAAAGATTATATTGAATCAGTTTTTAGATCCGATGCTGGAAATGTTTCTTCACTCTGTCGTGCAAAACAATTCTTCGTCGTACATAAGATATTTATAAGTCTACCATTTTTCCATGCTCTGAATACTGCTGCTCTAGTATAGTTCTCCTGTTAGATATTTAGATATTCTTGATCAAATTCAAAGAAAAATGTGAAATGTTTTGGTTTCTGACATTGTATCTCGACTTCAGTTACATTCCCTCCGCCTTTTTTATAACTACTTTCACTGTCATTGTTCTTATAAAATCTGCTATGTTACCTAGACTTTATGAATTTAACTGTAGTACTAGATTGGCGGCAAGGTCTCATCATTTTACGGTTGAAATGGCTAAATGAAACCGCAGGTTCTATACTAAGGGTTTCTTCTTTCGCACTTCTCGCTTGTGGAACTCTTTTTTCCGACTTCTTGCTTTACAGTAAACTTTCATCATTAAAACTTTAAATGCAATTGCTGTCTTCCATCTTCTTAATTCCTATACTTTTATTGTTCTTTTTTCTTAAAAGTGTGTGTGTGTGTGTGTGTGTGTGTGTGTGTGTGTGTGTGTGTGTGTGTGTGTTTTGTTTTTTGGTTTTTATCATATTCTCTAACATTTCGTAATCCCTGGCTTGACTGCCTTGTATGGGGTGAAAATTATTTTTTAAAAATCATAAAGTTGGTTCAGTTAAGTGCCAGACGTGATACGCTTTGAGCGATCATGTCTCAAAAGAGACATGACTGACTGGGTAGAAGATTATCCCGCAGTAGGTTGCCATTGCTTTCTGCGGTAGACTGGCTGTCAGCCAAGGCTATATAACCCAATCTGTCCTATTATTTAACCCTTAAGTAGAGGGAAGAGACGGATTAATACCTTTCCAAAGGGTATTTGTGCGTAAGTGAATGCAAGGAATTCAACTTTAATTTGAACTCGGCTCCCCGAATTCAAGTTGAATTCCTTGCATTCCTGGTTACTAACTAGTAAAAGTGATAAAAACCAAATCAAAAGCAAATAGAAACTAAATTAATTCCGCTAAACTACAAACCCTTATAAATGTTCTCGATAGGCTCCAAAGGAGAATCAGTCATGTGATAGGTACCGACTTGGCGGCTCGACTCCAGCCACTTTCTCACCGACAGGATGTGGCTTCCCTCTATTCTATATTTTCATGCATCTGCTCTGACGAACTTAAGTCACTGGTGCCCCTGCCACATGAGTTTACCAGACTGGCAACTGGGTCCCACCCATTCACAGTTAGATCAACCAAATGCAGCCGACAATTCTACTCCATCAGCTTCTTTTCTCGCTCTTCCTACCTGTGGAACTTGCTTCCCTGACGTCTACAACCTCCAGGAATTTAAATGCAATGTCAATACCCATCTTTTAACCAGTTGACTCTGGTTCTTTCTACATCACCCTGCATATCTTATCCGAATTCAGGTGACTTGGTTGAAGTAAAGGGACCGTGAAGTACCATTAAATCTTACAGAGAAATGCAATTCCATCTGGATTGCGTATAGAGGGTCAAATTTTCATTCTCCAGCAGAATAACGACCCAAAACATACTTCTAAATTGTACCAAAATTATTTAAAATTAAAAGAAACTGTTGGAGTTAAAATATAGCATTGTGTTATGATTTCTTAAAAGCCATAAATTCGAAATAACTTTACTTTCTTTAAATGTGAATTAAGCAAAATATAAATTGCACCAAATATATTTGTTTGCTGGAAAATTATCTCGTACGGTAGAGTATGGTATTAGCGGATATATGGTATACAAGATACGATGAGTAAATTATTATATGATATACAGGATACGATGAGTAAATTATCGCTATTTTATATTTTTAATTTCATGTATGTGCCTTGTTTCTTTTTTATTTTGTCGTGAAAAAAAAAAACACCAGAACTCAATTCACTCCATCAGAAATTTTGAAACGACATGATGTACTACTTGGCATTCGCGCCGGAAGTCACAATACGAAAATTTCAGTGTTTGGTGTGTAATCTGGAGACAGTGCAGAGGATTTAGAAAGAGTTAGATTACGAATGCACGGTAGTTCGGAAAACTCATTTTGATCATAAAAATAGAACTGAATTTGTTAGTGAGAGTCCCAGAATCAACTCGGAGACCTACATCAAGAGTTTTGAGAAGGTAGCGCTGCTCTGAGTTAAGAGGTTATCTGCTAGAAGACCCTATGTCTATCAACAGTACTCTGCACCACGCCACATAAGCAGGAGAACCCAGTCATGGCTGGCAAACAATTTCTGCGCCCACATCACTCCCTACATCTGACTACATAGCTCCCAAAACTGCTGCAACCCCCTTGATTATTATGTGTGGGGGCACAGTTGAGTTGCAACCTTCTTTTTTTTTTCTCCTTTTTTTTTTTTTTTTTTTTTTTTGTAACACCAAAGATGAAATGAAAGCAATGATTATGGCACCATTCCTCAACTTGAACAAAAAGACTGTCCAAAAATTTGCAGGAGATTCCGAAGTTGACTGGAGGCTGTTGTTGAAGCCAATGGCAAGTTTATTTTAAAAAAATTACTCTTTAGTATTTCAAGATATTTTTTGTTTCTTCTTCATCTATGTGCCCTGTCCCTTCAGGACGTAGGCGATCATGGCTTTCCACGTTCCTGGTGGCTCTGAGCACGCCTTCTCCTGTTACACCATGCAATCCTCTTTCCGCCATCCACCTGATTAGGTCTTTCAAATATGTTATCCGTTGCTTTCCCCTGTCTCTTTTTCCATCTATCTGGCCTGTTAGTATCAGGTTCTCCAAGCCCTCCTTTCTCATTGCATATCCCAGGAACTTCAGCTGTCTCTTCCTTATGCTCAGTATTAATTTCCTTTTTGTTTCCATCATTTCCAAGACCTCATTATTGCACACATCCTCGATCCATGATATTCGCAGCATCCTTCTGTAGAACCACATTTCAGTTGCTTCAAGTTTTTCCATCATCCTTGATGATATTGTCCAGCATTTACTGCCATATTGAAGGATGGACAGCACGTCGCAATCCAGTACTCTCTTCCTTGTTTCTAGTGAAATTGTCCTGTTTCTTAATACTTTACTCAACTTCTGGAATGCTTCCTTTGCTATGCCAATTCGCCTTCGGATCTCTGAGTCGCACTTTCCGTTTTTTGTTATAACACTTCCCAGGTATTTAAATCTTTGTACCTGCTTTATTCTAGTATCCCCGACCTGTATTTGGCATATTGGGCTGCCCTTTTTACTGATGACCATGCATTCGGTTTTGTTGCAGTTTATTTCTAGTCCTTTCTTGTTACTTTCTTGAGCTACCTTCTGTAGGAGGTCTTGTAGTTTCCTTTCTGTGTCTGCTATTAGCACTGTATCATCTGCGTACCTTAGGTTGTTTAAATTGTGGCCTCCGATTACGAATCCAGGCATGTGGTTTCCGGCTTTCTCTCTTCTAATCTTCTTCTGACTCTTATGTAGCCCCCGGCACATCAGTGGCGTTACCGCCTTGCTCGGGGTGATATGATTAAAAAAAAAACTTCTAGGGTCCTCAAAATATTCTTGCTGTACAAGTTGAACAGATCCGGTGAAAAGACACATCCTTGCCTTACGCCCCTTTCTATCTTTGTATATTTACTCAATTCATTACTTATCCGGTTTGCTGCCAGTAAAGATTCTTGATTACTGTCAAGTCTTTGCTAAATATGTCCAGGCTGCTGAACATCTCCATCAATTCTTTGTGGCGTATTTTGTCAAACGCCTTCGCATAATCAATAAAGCACAGGTATAAGTCCTTTTTCTTTTGTATTGCCCTTACGGAGAGCATCCTAATCATAAATATGGCATTCCTTGTTCCTGTGTCTTTAACGAAACCACACTGTTCTTATCTTAGATAGACTAAACTATCGCCCGGTTCACACTCTACCCACGTCTATTGAACAGGTGAAGAGGCTCATCCTTTGTTTCCTGTTTAGGATGTGGTTTCCGGTTTTTCTCTTTTCTAATCTTCTGACTCTTATGTAGCCCCCTGCACATCAGTGGCGTTGCCGCCTTGCTTGGGGTGATATGATTAAAAAAAAATCTCTGGCCTGATTCTGCTCCTCGCTTTATTCACCAGGATTCGAAATTTTCGCAAATATACCTGCTCAAATGAAATGTCAACGTTAATTTCAGTTTTAGACTATTTATCCCTCGCACTCCGTTTATAAAGAAACTAATGGACCTCCACACACACACACACACACACACACACACACACAGAGCCATTTTTTCCCGGTCGATAGGAAGCAAATTTATGTATTTAAAAACAGAGCCGGCATATTATTGCATCCAATGCGTTCGTATGATGATGAGGGGGCTGACTACTGAAGCCATTCGAGATGTAAAACTATGGATTATGCATAAGTTGTAGTGGGCGTTACTTTCCAAATATGAACGGAAGTCAAGCATCTGATATTCTAGCCATGACGGTGTTTCTAATTAGATAAAGAGTAGCCGACAAGCGGATTGCAATAAAATAACAGCAAAGAAAAAACAAAACAAAAGAAAAAAAAACGCTGATTCTATTCTTTTAATTAACTCAACATTACTTGCTCAAAATAAATGACATTATTATTAGTCGTAGTAGTATCATTATTATTATTATTTTATCATTATTATTAGTATTATCATTATTTTCGAGTCATTTGGAATTTTATTTTCATGCTTGAAATATCAGATTTAATTTTAAAACAATAAACTTTTCACGCTAATTTCGTTGGGAACAGTTATCTTTATATATATATATATATATATATATATATGTGTGTGTGTGTGTGTGTGTGTGTGTGTGCGTGTGCGTGTGTGTGTGTGTCTATATTTCTGAGATACTATTTGCAGTATTTACATTATTAGTCTGATATCTTTGTTGCCATTTCTAAGACGTTTCGGCCGTTGTACGCTCCAGCCTTTTTCAGGTGCTAGGAATTTCGAACCGAACCCTTTATTACAATCACTGGGGTATATGAACTCCATTCTTTGCGTAGTAGTGTCTCTTTTGGTAGTCTAACCCTGTATGTTACTTGTTCACCACTGTAGCCTGGTATTGAACTCCGAACTCTTTGGGTCAAGTCACAGGAACTAACCAACGTCTATATCCACTGAGGCATGTGTCCTTAAGGACAAGAACAAATGAATTTTTGGGACTTATAAACCTGATGTTAAGTAACATTTATTTTATTTACTTGAGTTCATATTGCATTTTTTTATGGTAATGGTCTTCTTTAGTATTTTTTACCAGAGCTCATATCGCAATTTTTGACACTAATGATTTTCTCTGGCACTC
This sequence comes from Ascarosepion bandense, assembly GCA_037127315.1. Lineage (NCBI taxonomy): Eukaryota > Metazoa > Mollusca > Cephalopoda > Sepiida > Sepiidae > Ascarosepion > Ascarosepion bandense. The sequence goes on along the minus strand of JBBBDQ010001082.1, from coordinate 1,840,747 downwards.
CGTATTGTGTTCATCTCAATACTTTGTCGGTTTAGGAGATTTTTGAAGCCTAGCATATGTGCTGATTCCTTAAGTTTACGTAGTTTTCAGTGGCGTTCTCTATCTATTATTTCAACTTCATTCCATAGGGGGCGGTGATCCCCTTTCTCCCTCCATATGTGGTCAGCTACGCCTGATTTTTCTATCTCCCCTCATGTTGCGGCCTTGTGATGTTCTTGTAGCCTTACCTTAAGGGGGTGACCTGCTTCTCCTTTATATTTCTTTTCACAGGTACAACATACATGGAAAAAAAGGGTACATGAGGATAACAACTCTCAGTAAACAGCCTCAGTCTGTCTACCCTATGTGAAGGGCTCATCGGAGAAAATACAAAGGATCCGGGGTCTATATAACATCAGAACAATCTTCAGAAGTGGTCTTGCACTTCGCAGGTACCTCTCCTGAGTAAGACCCCCGACAGAGGATGACATGACTAAGGACTTTGTGTACGCCATTCCACAGCTATATGGAATGTTTTAATTATCCAATCGCTTTCGGCTATACTTTTAGCCATTATCAATGTTGCGTTATATTTTACGTATAACTGAATATATTGTTTTATGCATGTATCTAGTGTTATCGAAATTTAATATTTTCAAATATGGTCAGCATTTTGGCCGTGTTCATAGTTGAGATTGTTGAGTGTTGGCTTCTTTTTTTTATTTATAATTCTTCGATTATTTTTAGCCTTTATTTGACATGTTGACGATCCTATTATATTTGTATTATCGACGAGTATGTTACAAACAGATTTTGATAGGTCTCCATGTTTATTTAAATGATACCTAATAGAGATATGGCTTTATAATTAATTTACTAAAAATATAAAAATTATAAGATCACATGAAAAGATACATAAAAATAATTAATCGCAGCACCTTATCTGACATTTTTAACGAAACTTACATATAATAGGGCTTGCTACATTAATACAATATATATTATTTTCTATAAAATCCAAATGTATAGCAATTATAAACAGGACGAATCTTCACTTCGAAGCATCACCCGACTGACTTCAACAAGAAAACTGAATTAATTCTCTATTACAAAAAATTAAAAAATGCTAACCTCATCTTCAATAATGACAATTCACCTGAAAAATCTAAACTTTAAAGAATTATTGTCGTTTACGAATTAATATATTCTTTGAAGAACTGTTTTCTTGACCAATCTAAATTCATAAACAATTACATCGGCCTCACTACCACATGATTGTCAAGAAGATTGACATTGAACCTTTCATACCACTGTTGAATCAGATCTCATTTAAACACACAGGACTTATCTGTGACATACTTATTGACAATGCGCACATAATAACATCATCCACATGCAAAAAAAATATTTAAAATAATGGAAGCATTATTAATAAAAAAAAACTATACGCTTATTAATATCAATTATGAACATGTCCACAATGTGCTTACCGTGTTTGGAATATAACATACACATGACTATATACATATACTCTACACATATTAAGTTAAACGTGAAACAAAATTCACCCTTGATAATGGCTAAAAGGGTAGCCGAAAGCGCTCAGAAAAACAAAACATTTGAATACTTCCTATATAATTTGAGTTCTGAAAAAAATCATGAAAGATTTAATGATAATACCTTCTCTGTCATTTTCAGTGAAACCTATATAACAAAGAGATTGCTGCCCAAATACACAATATATTATTATTATTATTATTATTATTATTATTATTATTATTATTATTATTATTATTATTATTATTTAAGCATACTGCAACTTAATAGATATAAAGTTTTGGTGTTTAATACACCATCATCAGGCAGTAAAATGTGTTTAATTTACTTGGTTATGTATATAGCAAAGGAGATTCTTTAAAAATGAAATTAAACTAAAATAAAGATCATCAACTGAGATGAATAAAGATGGGTGGGAGGTTATTACATTTTAAAAGAACTGAATTTGTGAAAAATGTATGAATGTTTTGCCAAAGAAGATTAGACATGTCAAAAGTTTAAACCGGAAATAAGACAGTACCATAGGATATAAAAAAACGAAGAGTTGAAAAAAAAAGCATTAAAAAAAGGATAATAATATTTTAAAATTTCCCTGATATAAAATAAAAACAAATAAATGAGAAAATCTCGACTACAGCCACTTCCCAACCGACGAGATGTGGCCTACCTTTGTATGTTCTATAAATACTTTCATGGCTTTTGCTCCAACGAACTTAAGTCACTGGTGCCTCTGCAACAGGTGTTTACTCGTACAACCAGATTGGCAACTGGGTCCCACCCATTCACAGTTAGATTAACCAAATGCAGACAACAATTCTACTCCTGCAGCTTCTTCTCTCGCACTTCCCGCCTGTGGAACTCGCTTCCATATTCTTGCTTTCCTGACAGCTACAACCTCCAGGAATGTAAATGCAATGTCAATACTCATCTGTTAACCACTTGACTCTAGTTCTTTCACCACCCCGTATATCCTTTCCTTTCTCTTCACCTTTGCAACTGTCATCACACCTGTATTCCCATCCTTCTCTTGCTCCTTTCTAAATGGTTCGTCTTCCTCTTCACTCTCTTCTTAATCTTTTTGCTCTTATGTAGCCCCCTGCATATCAGTAGCATTACCGCCTTGCTCGGGGTGATACGATTGAAAACAAAATAAAGGAAGTTTTAAAAACATAAATATTAGATAAAATATGACAAAATATCAGTTAAATAAGTTAAATTTTAAGGTACATAATTAAAAAAGGGTAAATCTTATAGATTAGAGCAAATAGTAAATATATTGAGATAATTTTAGATATATTTAAGAGTATGGAAAATTCTATGGTGGCAAAAATTAGTGATTTGATAACATTGTTTAATATTAAGAACTTAGTTATATGGCGTTTTTTGTAAGCAAAGGAAACGTTTCATATAACTATTTACATGTTCTAAATTTTATTAATATTTTCTATTTAACTGTAGGAGTTTTATTAGAATCTTTCAATTGCCATTGGTATTTAGAGAGAGAAAGGTAAAATTACTATATATTTTATTATTGAAGGATAGATTATGCTGATAAAAACGTGTCGAAAAACTATTTGTAGTACATCCTACATATTGTTTGGTAAAATTAAAGTTGTGGAGATGGTAGCTTGGTATACTACCGATATTGTAAGGCATTTATTTTGCAGAGAATATACGTTCGGGTTATGACAATTGCAAGAATTAGTGTTATTATCATTATTTATAATAAGTTGGTTATGATTAATACCCTTATATCGTTTTAGGATTTTATTATTGTTTTTATTATCATATCAAGATTATCGGTGCAGCTACAACTAACTTTCAGTGTATTTTATTAAGAATGTGTGGTTTCACATCGCCCGGTTCACACTCCACCCATGTCTATTGAACAGGTTAAGAGGCTCATCCCTTGTTCCCTGTTTAGGATGTGGTTTCCGGCTTTCTCTTTTCCAATCTTCTCACTTTGTTTTTTTTTTTCTTCAATTGGAGTAGATAGATCTATTTATCGCCCGGTTCACACTCCACCCACGTCTATTGAACAGGTTAAGAGGCTCATCCCTTGTTCCCTGTTTAGGACGTGGTTTCTGTCTTTATCTTTTCTAATCTGTTCACTATTACGTAGCCCCTTGCACATCAGTGGCATTACCGCCTTGCTCGGGGGTGATACGATTAAAAAAAAAAAAAAAGAAAAAAAAAAGAGAGTTATTAGTTGGGAAGTGTTTCTGAACTAGGCTAAGGAATTTATTGCCTAGCTTAGTACTAAGCATTCGGTTAAATGGTGGTGTGTACCAAATTATTTTTCTATGATGTTTTTTTTTTTTTGCTTATAATATTTAGTGTCATTGCATCTATAGCAGCCATTTTTTGTAAGGCAGTATTGTAATATTGACAGTTTATAAAAATGTCTTCAGTTGAGGAATTTTCTTTTCTTCTGTGTACAACAGAGTATGGTATATGTTTAATAACAGATGGTAGGTTATTTGATTTAGGATGTATGCAAATAGAGTAAACATATTTTCTATAGAGTGATTATGTGTTATTAACTAGATCTAGAGTAACATTTAGGAAGTCATCTTTTTTTAGTTTAGTTTGTACTATGACTTTAGACTAAAGGTTTTTATAGTATTAATTTACAAATTCTATCTACTTCAGAGTTTGCAGAATTATGGACAATCATGAGACCATCATCTCTATATAATCCAATGTCAGCTATATCAACATCACAATGTGCAGTTACATTGTACAAAATAGACCTATGAGATTCGATGATTCTGCAGAATTTATCCCTTGTTCCCTGGTTAGGATGTGGTTTCCGGCTTTCTCTTTTCCAATCTTTTCACTCTTTTTTTTTTTCAATTGGAGTAGAGAGACTAAACTATCGCCCGGTTTACACCCCATCCACGTCTATTGAACAGGTGAAGAGGCTCATCCCTTGTTCCCTGTTTAGGATGTGGTTTCTTCAATTGGAGTAGATAGATCTATTTATCGCCCGGTTCACACTCCACCCACGTCTATTGAACAGGTTAAGAGGATCATCCCTTGTTCCCTGTTTAGGACGTGGTTTCCAGCTTTTTCTTTTCCAATCATTTCACTATTACGTAGCCCCTTGCACATCAGTGGCATTACCGCCTTGCTCGGGGGTGATACGATTAAAAAAAAAAAAAAAAAAAAAAGAGAGTTATTAGTTGGGAAGTGTTTCTGAACTAGGCTAAGGAATTTATTGCCTAACTTGGTACTAAGCATTCGGTTAAATGGTGGTGTGTACCAAATTATAGTTCTATTTCGAAAAGGATTGGACATTACGATTATTTTGCTTATGATATTTAATATAATTGCACTTATAGCTGCTGTTTTTAGGGCTGTATTTTAGCAATGACTGCGTTTATAGAAAATGTCTTCAGTTGAAGAATAGATGGTTATTCTGTGTTCAAATCAATGTGCTATGTGTTTAATAACAGATAGTGGGTGATTATATTTGGAATGAATGTAGATAGGGTTAGCATTATGCTTTACATAGGGTTCGTAAGCGTTATTAACTAAATCAAGAGTAACGTCTATAACGACAACTTGTTTTCATGTTGGTTTGTACAATTTTGCATTTACAAATTCTATCTACTTCAGAATTAGTTGAATTAAGGACGATCATGAGCCCATCGTCTCTGTACAATTCAATATCTGCTACATGAACGACACGATGTGCAGTGAGATAAAACAAAACGAATATACCTACAAGATCCGATAATTCTGCAAAAGCCAGTGCTCCCATGGCAATGTCAAATGGGTCCTCGGAATTAGATTTTATCCATTTTTCATTGTTATGGGTGAAGCCTGACTATGCTCTACTTTCATACTGAGTACTTTTTAAAAGTAAATATCTAACTCTGGAAAGTACTTCCATAAGAATTAACCACTAATATATATATATATATATATATATATATATATATATATATATATATATATATATATTGTTTAATACTTAGTGATTGGCCCTCATAGTGTTAACCCAGTATACATTTGTATACTTTTGAATATTTTTTATTCATAAACGAGTTATTTCGCTACCTTGGTTTCCACCATGAGTGGTTTCTTCAGGCGATATTTAATAATTTTTAATAAGTTATTAATTAAAGTTATTAAAAATCGCATGAAAAAACCACTCATGGTGGAAACCAAGGTAGCAAAATAACTCGTTTATAAATAAATAAATAAAAAAAAAATATATATATATATATATATTTTATTTTTTATTTTTTTATTTATTTATTTATAAACGAGTTATTTTGCATATATATATATATATATATATATATATATATATATGATTGTTGAATATTTATTCTTTTAGTGGATATCAATCTATATATTTTTTAGTGATAAATGCCGAAGTGAGTTACATTGAAAATACAAGAGAATGGAAGAAAGAAAAAAAACAATGCAAAATGCATCATAAAAAGGCTATGTCTTTGGTAGTGGACACGTAATGGAGTTGAGTTGAAATAATACAAATATATATTTAATGTGGCATTTCTTTTTATAGTCCAAACGTTATTGTAGTGGAGAGTCGTATCTGAAATAGACGTCCCGTTTTAATTTCATTTTAAACAGTATGAATTACATCGATCACACTTCGTTTTCGAGAAATCTTAAGAAAACCGTGCTTTCACCGACACATTGATGCAGTTTCGATCCTCGTTGGAGAGCACATTTTCTTCATTAGAATTTATTGAATTCGCAGAACAGTAAACGTAGTTTTTTTAAAAAAAAATTGAACGTCTATTTCAAATACGAGTATTCACTTTAATAATAAGTTTGAAGTAATAATATATACATATATGAAACCCTAAGATAATAAGAATTATATCGAGTTTCGAGCCGGCCAGAAGCAAGTGGATATGTCTAGATACACTGATGAGTTGTGATACAGCGAAACAGGCTTGTATGTTGATGATTAATTTATATATATAGGGAAAAATCTAGTTAATGGGGACAAACAGTTTTACAATTTCGAGTTCTGCAGTATTTACTTTTTTTTTTTTATAAAAGTGCTCAATACAACAAATATTGTAGAGCATAATATAATTAAATTTGTTTTTTAATATATAATTAATATTGATTACATTGCGACACGGAAATTTCTATGTTTCGAGATTTTTACCTCATCATCAGGCAATGTTAGCTCATTGTTGTGAAAATGATTTTCATTTGAATAGAAGAAACAATATGTTTGTTATTTATGGATATGAGAAGACAGAAAAAATATCTGTTCTACTGAACTAATCAAAATAGAAATTCACTTTAAATTGGAAAAAGTTTGTAATTTTAAGGCATACATGATAAAAATCTCGAAACATAGAAGTCGTGTCGCAATGTAAACTATAGTAATTTTAAATAAAAAACAAATTTAATGATATATACATATATATATATATATATGTGTGTGTGTGTGTGTGTGTGTGTGTGTGTGTGTGTGTGTGTGTGTGTACATGCATGAATATTACTCTTCAGCTATGAACTGAGTTCTTTTGGTAACTGGTGTATGTATACACAACTTCTATACAACAGGCTAAAAATTTCCCTTCTTGATTCCATACGCCTATGTCTTAGGGGTTAGCGACTCCGACTGACACCAAATCGCCTGAGATTCCATCCCGGCTAGAAGCAAGTGGATGTCTAGCCACACTGATGAGCTGTGATACAGCGAAACAGTCTTGTACGTAGATGACGAATATATATATATATAGTCATCCGCAGACAGATCTGTTTCGCTGTATCACACCTCATCAGTACGGTTAGACAGCCGATTGCCTTTTACCCAGGATTGAAACCCGACTGAACTGGCGTCAGTCGGCGATTCTACTTCTGAGCTACGGGCGCTTGGTAGAAGGAAGCAAACTTTTTAGCGTGTATATTATCATTATACACGCCCAATATATATATATATATATATATATATATATATATATATATATATATGTATGTATGTATATATATAAATATATGCATATATATGTATACATATATGCATATATATATATATATATGTATGTATGTATATATATAAATATATGCATATATATGTATACATATATGCATATATATGTATACATATATGCATATATATATATATATATATATATACATATATGTATATATATATATATATATATATATATATGCTATATATATATATATATATAGAGAGAGAGAGAGAGAGACTCGGATTAATACCAAATCGGTCGAGTTTCCATCCCGGTAAAAACCGAGTAAATATCTAGCTACACTGATGAGCTGTGATACAGCGAAACAGGCATGTATGTGGATGATATATATATATATATATATTGTCATCGTGCATATATGTACGTTGTTGGACACTCACCCACACCCATAAACACGACATTGTACATATGTCTGCGCCCGCGCACTAAATTACATATTGAGGTTATTACAAAATAAGAATATCAAATTATACTAAAGTTGCAATTTCCTCAATGAAATCTGCTGTTCGGGCAAGAATGGGTAACAATCCATCATGTCCCATTGAAATTTGTCAACGACAGCATAGGAAAACGGGACAACTCGGCGGTGGTGTAATAGTTCTCTAAGATCGTTATTACTCAATAGTGAGAGCAATCCTGACTGTATACCTCAAAGTTTTGGCCATGTGCCAAACTATGCTTTTTAAATGACTACAGTAATCAAGGATGTGCGTTGTGTTTCAATGGATATCGACTCGGAACGACAAATCGGGGAGACGAGTTCGAATTCCAGTTAAATTCCTTGCGTTCACTTACGCACAAATACCCTTGGGAAAGATATTAATCCGTCTCTTCCCTCCAGTTATGGGTTAAATAATAGGAGATTGGGTTCTATAGTCTTGGCTGGCAACTAATCTACCACAGAATGCAATGGCAACCTACTGCAAGATAATCTTCTGCCCAGTCAGTCATGTCTCTTTCAAGACATGATCACCCAAAGTGTGTATCACGTATGGCACTTAACTGACTGACAGTAATCAAAATCTTCATTAATAATAACAAGGATTGTTTTAGCCTAACACTTAAGACCTCAAGTATAACTTATATATATAGAATATAAATCAAGTATAACATATATATAGAAGCAATAAACCATTCATTTATTGCTTCTATATCAGAGCTGGAGCTACACAAACTTCACATTCCAGCCTTGATAATGTTCAAAATCGTTTACATGGGCTTGTAATGAAGGAATTATTTTCCACTTTGCAGCCTCTGTCCCCGCAATCGTAATATAGGATGCCCATTGATAATCTGTCACTATTTCCATGGCAAATGTTCAGACAAGCTTTATTTTTATTGCCACCAGTTCAGACGTTCACCTAGTCGAATCCCCGACGTTTCCTTTGTGAAACAGATTACGAGATGATGCTTCGCATAACCCTACAATCTTAACCTCCTCAGGTCAACGGTCAGTCTCTATCTCTCCTCAATCTTTACTTGCTTCTTGCTTCAGTAAACATCTACCATGACCCTTGATTGACTTTAGTTTAAAAGGTTTCAGTTTGACCAATAAATTACTTTGAGATAACACGTTTAAGGTGAGCATATTTTGTAAATAAAGTGCTCAGTATTAATAAATAGAACATCAATTAAAAAGAATTTGAACGACATATCTTTCTATTTTCGCAGAGGCGAATCTGCACATCAGAGGTAACAAAAATTCTATTGAATTTATTAACAAATAACGTCTCTTACAAAATCTGTTGATAAATTCATAAGAATTATCTTACTCATGATTCATTTTGGTGAGTCTTTGGACTTTTCATTTATTCAGTAATCAAAAACTTCTTAAAAGTCCTTTTACGAAGGTAATACAGGGTGCAGTAAAAACAACTCCTATATTTTAAACGGTTACTTGTACAGTGCTAGTGAACTTAGAAACGTGACAATTGTGTTTTCATCTAGCTAATGTCTTACTATTTCATTTTTTTAGATACCATTAGTTACCATCATGGCTTGGACCAAAATTTCAGGGTCACAGGTTCAGCGCTTGAAAGAAAGCCTCTTGGAAGACCGCAAAAAGCTCGAACTTCCATTTGATGGAAAACTTTAGAAATCGTCTGCACAAGTATATGGCGAATAGAGACCATTTGAAGAATGTCCTTTTTAAAATCAAATGAATAAAAACTGTAGCCCTATGTTTAGACTATAGTGAAATATTTTTTTCATAGAATTTACCTTGATCTTTTTGTCAGCCTTTAAAATGAGCCGCAACCAGTATAAAATGTCCACTGAGAAATGTTTTCCTAATTGAAGAAGGTAGCCACATACACTGACGGAAAGTAAAAGTGCAACTCAATGTATTTATTTCAATTTAGTGAGAATTAAAAGTACAGGTTTATTGATATATATTACCTGTACTTTTAATTAATATATATATATATATATATATATATATATATATATATATGACTAAAATAAAGAAATAAGAGAAAAACAGTATTTATATTTAATAATGTCCTCCAGTGGACGAACAGTGTCGACTAAAACTTAATACTGTTTTTCTCTTGTCTCTGTACTTTAGTGATATTGTTTTTCTCTACAGATTATATCTGAGAATATTTGTGTATATATATATATATATATATATATATATATATATATATATGAAAGGTTTTATACACACATACATTTATATATATATATATATATATATATATATATATGAATGCATGTGTGTGTAAAACTTTTCATATATATACATATATATATATATATATATATATATATATACATATAAAGAAAGAGACAAGATGAAAACTGTATTTATATTTGATGCGCGTCAGCTAAAACTAAATACTGTTTACCTCCTGTTGTTTTCTTTTAATCATAGGATGAATTTCCCCACTTTGTATTGATAGCTTAGTGTTAGAATCTCCGACTAATATCGAATCAGTTGGGTTTCAATCCTGGCTGGTAGTAATTGGATGTCTAACTGTACTGTTGAGCGATATAAGACTTTCTTCGGATGACTATATGAAAAAATATAGACGTAAAGAACGTGGGGTGATAATCCAAAAAATAAATAAATAAATTACCTAATTAATAAAGAATATTAAATAGATAATAATAAAGAACTTAATGAGTCAAACGATAATCAATGCAGAATTTATTTCGGCAGTCGTAAAAATTACAACCTTCTCAAATTCGAAAAATCAATTTTGATTTTTCGGGTTTGAGGAAGAAGTTTGTAATTTTTACAGCTACCTAAACACTTTCTCGATTTATAAACGTTTGTGTGTTAAGCTTTCTTCAATATATATATATATATATATATATATATATATATATATATATATACTACAATGAATATTTATACATTTTTATTTTACTTTAGTTCACTCAATACAAGGCCCAAGAGCCACTGAAAGTAGAAGGTTACTGACAAACTTTGTTGTAAGGGAGGGAAAAGGAGTTCGTAAGAAGGGCATATTAGTGGATATCGGCTCGGAACGAGAAACCGGGGAGCTGAGTTCGAATTCCAGTTGAATCCATTGTATTCACTTGCGCGCAAACACCCTTGGAAAGGTATTAATCTGTCTCTTCCTTCCAGTTATGGGTTAAATAGCAGGACAGATTGGGTTCTATAGCCGTGGTCGCCAACCAGTCTACCGCAGAAAGCAATGGCAACCTACTGCGGGATAATCTTCTGCCCAGTCAGTCATGTCTCTTTCAAGACATGATCGCCCAAGCGTGTATCACGTATGGCAATTAACTGACTGAATATAGATAACGTTTAACGCTAGAACTGAAAAGGATTATCAGGGAAGAAACTCGTTGAGTGGAACTTTCTCTTTACGGAAGGAACATGAATGAATGGGGATGATTTTCCATCGTGGACATGGCATGGCGAGCCAAACTCTAGTGTGATGAGGAAGGTGCTGACACAGGATTGGAATCTCCGGAGTTGACCAACTTCTCCCACCTAAACAGACGAGAATCATAGCTCCATTTACGATTCAGGGACGATAACGACGCTTCAGTAAACCCTCGTTGGCTAATGGTGACCTCAATAGGGAACTTGTCCAGCGATTGTGCAGTTTAGGGAATTTGTCAAACAGAGCATTTTGAGGAATAGTTGTATGATACATTGATTTTTCTAGCAGTAGTTTAGATGTGGCACAAAGCTGAAAGTATGGAGCATCCAGTGAGGATCTAACTCGCTATTCAGTTATAACTGATCTTGCGAGATAAGCTTGCTCTACATTACGTCACGTCGATGTCCCTAAAACAACATTTCATGATCGTTCGGAATCTGAATCAGGGACCTCTCATACCGAAAGCAAGAATCATACTAAATGAACCAACCAGCCGTTTCCTAGTACGGGTTTTGCATGAAGAGGCATTATTCTGCAAGAACAGTACGTCACATTCCTATTGCACGAATGACGATAAAACAGATTGAACAATATTTTTAATGTCGACGGCACCGTTCTATGCTGCCTTCACAAACACCAAAGATGAGCGAGAGTTGTAATTCATAACATCCTACGCCCATGATAACAGAAGTGAGGCCTTTGGGTCGTGTGAGAGTAAACTCTTGAAGATGGGGTTTCTCGGGTCTACATCACACATATACAAACCATGATCCCTTGAATAAAAAGACAAAACCTGTTGTTATCACTGAACCCTACAGAACATCATATGATTCCCGAAGTGATTCTCTCATGACAAGACATGAAGCCTGTACAATGGTGCTGTGTTTTTAGACATCTGGTTTGGTTGATTTAATGGCTTATCAACACCTTATGGGTCATTTAACGTCGAAAATTAATTTTGGGGTGTGCTTAGGTAAACTTTTTTATTTTGTATTGTTGATATTATTATAAAAATGTATTTTTTCATACTTTGATAATTTTTTTTAACTCAGTTTGGTGGTTCATTACTTGTCCATAGCTGGGACCTTAACGGTGCTTCTACCAAGTTAGGGTGGATTTAAAAACAACACCATTTAAAAGGTGGTTTTACGCTCCTCAAAACCTCCAATCTCCCAATCAGAGGTCTTGCTGTCGGATATAGTTTATCGTCACACCCAGGAAGAGTAGAAATCTGGTTAGCTGCATGTGTTCCGATAGACCTGCTATAAAGTAATCGTTTCCTACCGATCCGTGTTGAAACGAGTGGGGCCCCCTTACGTGAAATTAAAATTAAAATAGAAAACGTTGTGTCATTATTCCAATACGCCTGACATTTTTCGAACTGTTTTTATTACATTTGAGGATTTGTTTACGTTTTAAACGTACAGTTTTATTTCTTGCGGAAGAGATATCAATAGTGATTAAATAATGGTCCTAAACATAGTCAGGATCGGATTCACTATTCAGTTGTAATTGATCTAGAGAAATAAGCTTGCTAACAATTACACCACTTCGAATTACTCCATCTCGTACAATATAAAATACAGTTAAAAGTCAATAGAAATATATACTGAATCGAATCGGACGAGACATTTACGCACACGCGCATAGTGTATTTGATAGCATAACAGCTTCTTTTCTCGCACTTCCCGCCTGTGGAATTCCCTTGCTTCCCCGACGGCTATAACCTCCAGGAGTTTAAATATAAGGTCAATAGACACCTCCTAACACACTAACCATCCCATTCTCCCCAACTTTCCCCTTATGTACATCCTAACTCGTCTTTCGCCCTGTGTAACCCCCTGCGCTATAGTGGCAGTGGAATGCCTTGCTTGGGATGATATGATTAAAAAAAAAAATATCAGCCAGTTAAGTGCCATACGTGATACACGCTTTGGGCGATCATGTCTCGAAAGAGACATGACTGACTTGGCAGAAGATTATCCCGCAGTAGGTTGCCATTGCTTTCTGCGGTTGACTGTTTGCCACCCAAGGCTACAGAACCCAACTGTCCTGCTATTTAACCCATGACTGGATGGAAGAGATGGATTAATACCTTTCCCAAGGGTATTTGTGCGTAAGTGAATACAAGGAATTCAGCTGGAAATCGAACTCGGCTCCACTGCGCATCCTGGATGTGCGTTGTTGTGCAGTGGATATCGGCTCAGAACGAGAAATCGGGGAGCTGAGTTCGAATTCCAGCTGAATTTCTTGCATTCACTTACGCGCAAATACCCTTAGGAAAGGTATTAATCCGTCTCTTTCCTCCATTTATGGGTTTAAATTACAGGACAGATTGGGTTCTATAGCCTTGGCTGGCAATCAGTCTACAGCAGAAAGTAACGGCAACCTATTGCGGGATAATCTTCTGCCCAAACAGTCATGTCTCTTTCGCGACATGATCGCCCAAGCGTTTATCACGTATGGCACTTAAGTAACTGACATAAATACATAAAGCATAAATATTCTCAGAATGCGAAGTTTGCCGTTTTTTGAAACTTTTCGTAAAATTAATTTCGCCGTTAGACATTTGAATTAGTATAACTACAACAAACTTGTATATCTTAATAATGAGGCCTCACATCAGTGGGTGGGGGCAATGTGCAAGAGAAACCGTTGAGAGGAAGGCATCGAAACGGTGTACATTCTCTCTTGATGACCCCAATTTAAATATAAATTCGAAAGGAACACATTAAAAGAAATTCAATGAAGTCATATGTCGTAGAGAAGCTTGGTGGAAATGTCACTGAAGGGGTTTCTGGTACATTTTCCTTCGACTTCGGTCGTGGTTTCCAATCTTTTCACTTTCTTTTTTTTATTTTTTTTTCAATTGGAGTAGATACTGAACTATCGCCCGGTTCACATTCCACCAACGTCTATTGAGCAGGCGTAGAGGCTCAGCCCTTGTTCCCTGTTTAGGATGTGGTTTCCGGCTTTCTCTTTTCCAATCTTTTCACTTTCTTTTTTGTTTATTTTTTTAATTGGAGTAGATAGACTGAACTATCGCCCGGTTCACACTCCACTCACGTCTATTGAACAGGTGTAGAGGCTCATCCCTTGTTCCCTGCTTAGGACGTGGTTTCCGGCTTTCTCTTTTCCAATCTATTCACTCTTACGTAGCCCCCTGCACACCAGTGGCCTTTCCGCCTTGCTTGGGGTGATGTGATTAAAAAAGAAATGAGGACCATTACACATTCAGCTCGCTTCAGGTGAGTTTCAATTACTTTCCAAGAATTTCCTTCTGACAAATGAATCCAATATGCTTATTCGGTGCTGTCTACCGAAGTCTATCGAAATGAATAGCTGTGGCTCTTGGAAAAGTTGCAGTGGGCGTTAATTCTCCAAATGCAAACGGAAGTCAAGCATCTTATATTCTAGCCATGACGGTGTTTCTAATTAGATAAAGAGTAGCCGACTAGCAGATTACAATAAAATAAAAACAAAGAGACCAAAAACAAAAAGAAATATATATATATGTGTATAAATAAATAAACACTAATTTTCTTCTTTTAATTAACTCTACACTATCTGCTTAAAATAAATGTTGTTATAGTTTTTAAATTAAGACGGCTGAAAATTTATTTACACGCTCGAGTAATCAGTTTTAATTGTAAGCAATAAACATTAAGCAACTATCATTTTTCATGCTAATTCGTTGTGACTTAAATATTAATATTCAAAGTTGTATTTAATTATGCATCGTCGGTATTTGAACATTTTACAAACCATAGACATGAACAAAACACACACACACACACACACACACACACACACACACACACACACACACTCCCGGCCAAAATTATTAGGCCACCACAGTGTTTTAAAAAAATTATGTATTTCATACTATTTTTTAGTATCTATTGCCAAGCGAATAATTGTAAATAGCATGTGCATCAAATGAATTTACAAATATTTACTAATTTGTTTCCTTGCCTTGTCAAATTTTGCAAAGTAATAATAACCATTCTATTTTCATTTAGAATTATCCACTTGGCAATAAATACTAAATATAATATGATTATTATATATATATATATAAGTTGTAACCCTAAAAGGTTACTGCGTGAGAAATCAGCAAAACGGAGGTTGGGAATAATAGTATATCGACAAATGCAAGACTCGCGCTGCGTGAAGTAGATACACTGCTAGTGAATTGCTATTCATTATGATCACTATCTCTACCTCAATAGTGCCCACGTATTTAAGAAGATAGGAAGAATTTTTTTTTCATTCGTCTGCCAATGTGTTTATTCGAGAAAAATATGTGCTATCTAGCGGAAATCGAACCTGCGTTCCCCTAGAGTAACCCGTCATTAGATCTGACATGCTTTGGAGCAAGCAAAGTTGAAAAGTGTCTTTAAACAATTTTTTTTCTGTATTTCATGTAATAAAAATATCTGCTCAGTTTCGTATCCTAATGTAAGCAAAGCAATTTCTAAAGAAACGAGATTAATTATTTTTATTAACCCAACAGATTTTTACAGGGCGAGACCGAGCAACTTGCTTATTTGGAATAACAAATAAAACAAAAGTAATGCAGATATACATTTAATTCTTTAAACAGCATCAATTACAACATTGAAATTTTATGTTTTACAAGCTTTAAAGATGACATCAGTCAGATGGTGTCCATTTTGCTAAATAAACTGGGTTAATCGTACTTTGAAGTTTCGGTCAACTCTTTCCAGCATATCGGTGGGTATGTTGGCGACGGCTTGACGAATGTTGTTCTTCAAGTGAGCCAGAATGTTAGGACGATCATTGTAAAGTATTGACTTCAGGTAGCTCCATAGAAAGCAGTCACAGGGTGATAAATCAACAAACCCTCCTGGCCAATGGAGATCGCCCCTCAAAGAGATGAGGTGTCCTGGAAAGTTCTGCTGCAAAACTGTTATTGACACGCGCGCTGTGTGTGCCGTGTCACCGTCCTGCTGGAACAAACTTTAAATCCCGCACTCTCGAGTAAGCCTCTCCCCTCTATCTTCGGAGCAGCCATCGCTTCAGGACGCCAAATTCAAATAAGCAAGTTACTCTGCCCCGACTCAGTATTACTTAAACGTTATTTTTAGTAGATACTCGTATTTGAGTGGACGCTCTGTTTATTTATTAAACAATTTTTTTTTCGCCAACCGACCTAAATATTTGAGGAATCTAATTAGAAGAATTACAGGTGAGAGACTCTAAAACAAGCAGGTACAGAAATTTAAATACCTAGGAAGTGTTCTAACAGAGGACCGTAAGTGCGACACTGAGATCCGAAGGTGAATTGGCATGGCTAAGGAAGCATTCCAGAAGTTGAGTAAAGTATTAAGAAACAGGACAATTTCACTAGAAACAAAGAGAAGAGTACTGGATTGCTATGTGATGTCGGTTCTTCAATATGGCAGTGAATGTTGGACAATATCTTCGAAGATGAGGGAAAAACTTGAAGCAGCTGAAGTGTGGTTCTACAGAAGGATGCTGTGGATATCATGGACGAGGTTTTGGAAAGGATGGAAACGAAAAGGAAATTAATACTGAGCATCAGGAAGAGACAACTAAAGTTTCTGGGACATGTAATGAGGAAGGAGGGTTTGGAGAACCTGTTACTAACAGGCCAGATAGAGGGCAAAAGACAGAGGAAAGCAGCGGATAACATATTTGAAGGACCTGATCAGGTGGATGACGGAGCGAGGGTTGCATGGTGCAACAGGAGAAAGCGTGCTAAGAGCCACCAGGGACAGGGAGACGTGGAAAGCCATGATCGCCTACGTCCTGAAAGGACATAGCTCATAAAAGAAGAAAAAAATTAGAAAAATATACGCTCTTCCGCTGGGAAAAGAGTCATTAGATCTGACGTAAAATAAATCTATTAATTTTTTAAGAATTTTTTTTATTTGCGTTTCTGATACGACACTGAACAGATATGGTTTCTCGAAAAAAATAATTTAAACGAAGAATTGTGTTTTCCTTTAAAGGAAAAATAGAACATTACTGGACTGTTCCTTCTCTGTGATCGAATAAACGGTGGCTTATGCTACAAAAGAGGACGAAGGTTCAAACCTTAGCAGAGAGAACATTTTCTTTATTAAAATTTCTCAGGGGTGCAGCCTGATAGATGTAAAATAAAAAATGGGACGTCTGTTTCAAATACGGGGATCGATGAAAACTTTTTCAGTAATAAAAATGTCGGATTTAAGATAGATAGATAGATAGATAGATAGATAGATAGATAGATAGATAGATATAAAAATACTGAGATAGATAGACAGATATTCCATATTTTAAAAATGATGAAAAATAAAAAGCTTAAATAATGGCCCCAAAACGCTTAAAAGGAGATAGTATTTATAGAATTATTATTCGGACTATTGTCCTCACCTTTGTTGAAGAAGGCCCAACAAATCGGAAAGCAGATAAACATTGGTAAATTTATTTTTTATTTTTTGTCAAAAATATAAAAATGTTCTTAACTTTTTATTGGTCATTTCAATATGCGTACACTTTATACTATCGATGAAATTAAAAAAAAAACAAAAAAAAAACAACGCACATTTGCGGAATTAAAATAAAAAATTGGCGACAATTTACCCATCGCACTCTGTATACTTCGATAATCTTGTTCACACATGAAATTTAACCTTTCGACGCAAAGAGCTTCTTCAAAAAGTAACTTGAGAATTAAAGCACGAAAACATGAAATTGTCACGGGTACAACTAATTATTATTATTATTCATTTATTATTATTATTATTATTTCTGATTCGTATTTATAATTATATATAGATTATTATTTGTCTATATTTCTGAAAGGAGATAGTATTTATAGAATTATTATTCGGACTATTGTCCTCACCTTTGTTGGAGAAGGCCGGAGCTTACAACGGCCGAAACGTCGTACAAATCGCAACCAAGATGAGGACAATTGTCTAAATAATGTAAATACCATAGATTATTATATATTATTATTATTTAAATTATATTTGAACTCATTATATCTATTATTATTATTATTACTCTTCGTCATTATCATTCTATACCACTAGTTGAGATGTGCTTCACAGTGGTAGTCACTGTCAACGAACCTCTTCGAATCGACACCCCTTTCTTCCGTCCATTTTTTTCTGTCCCATCGTAAAGAGAAAATAATATTCAGTGCCTCGTAAACAATTATAGTCAAAACTATACTGAAGAATTTCGGTGATCGACACCGTTGTTATTATTCTATAGACGGCGTCGCTGTGGAAGTTACCCACTAACAGTGTTTATGTCACTTTGGTTACATAAATTTATTCTGCGAAAGAAAGAAAAAAAAGAAAAGAAAAGAAAGAGACGGACTCAGCCAACCGCGGCTTCCAGTTTTAACCATTGTTGGATAGGCAGGTTTCAGACTGAGAGTTCCATTATATTCTCAAGCAAAAGTAACTTTACTTTTAGTAAGCCTTTATGATGGAATGCCAAAAAATTGTCTCTGGTAAAGACTGAAACTTACATTTCTAGATTCCATTAGCATCTCACGAGTCCATTCTGAGCGCTCAATTGCCATGTTTATACGCCAAAACATTATATACTTAAATATATATTGTTCTGTTCCGCACGCGCGCATACACACGCAAATACATACATAAATACACACACACACACACCCACACACACACACACATATATATATATATATATATATATATATATATATGTGTGTGTGTGTGTGTGTGTGTGTGTGTATTTATATATATGGATGTACTAAAGTTTAATGTTTTAGTCGGTCTTGTTTGGTGAGGAGCTGGGTTCGTTAAAAATAGACACCACTAAAAAAAGACGAACCCAGCTTCTCACTAACGCGTAGAGACAAGTTTACAGGGAACTAAAAACAATGAAGACACCATTATTGGGAAAAGTGACAAATCCAACACTTAACCAAGACCGACTACAAAAAAAGTTTACTCCACTCTGAACCAGTAAGATAAATTTTAAAAAGTTTATATATATATATATATATATATATATATATATATATTTTAATGATTTCACCCCAAGCAAGGCATTCTACAGCCACTATTGCGCTTGGGGCTACATAGCTGGAGGTAAATAGAAAGAGTGTTTAGATATAGGAAATGTCAGAAGGGGGGGGTGATAGATAGTTGGGTGGGCAGGAAGAATGTTTAAAAGAATGGAAGTTAGTTTGTTAGGAGGTGTCTATTGACCTTACATTTAAACTCCTGGAGATTGTAGCCATCGGGGAAGCAGTCATGTAGAAGAGAATTCAACAGTCGGGAAGTGCGAGAAAAGAAACTGTTGGAGTAGAAGTTGCGGTTGCATTTTATTCTTTTATATATTACGTTTTACGGCAAGTTCATGCCAAATTTTAGTCGTTCATATTCCAACACGTTAGAACACGTCAAATTTATCGGCAGATATAATGTGCTTACATTTCCGATTAGAGCACACTCCAAACTATCTCTTGAGAAATAAAGTTTAAAATTACTTAATTCGTGTCAATTTTGCCTCACTATGGAAGATGCATTTTTTTTTAATCATCTCACCCCAAGCAAGGCATTCCACTGCCACTGTTGCGCATGGGGCTACATAGAGGAAGGTAAAGAGAAGGGGTGGTTAGACATAGGGAATGTCAGGAGGAAGGTGACAGATGAGTAAGGATAGCGAGGATGAGGGTTGGGCAGATGGGTAGAGTGTTTGATAGAATGGGAGCAGGTTAGTGTGTTAGGAGGTGTCTATTGACCTTACATTTAAACTCCTGGAGATTGTAGCCGTCGAGTAAGCAATCGTGTGGAAGAGAATTCCACAGTCGGGAAGTGCGAGGAAAGAAACTGTTGGAGTAGAAGTTACGGCTGCATTTTATCGGTTTCACTGTAAAAGGGTTGGATCTAGTTGCTAATCTAGTATCTTGTGCAAATTCGTATTTAGGGGGCACCAGTGATCTAAGTTCATCGGAGCAGACACCGTGAAACTATTTATAGAAGAGACATTTTAGACACTTGTGATTTTTTTTGTTACCGTAAAGGCAAAAATGCCTTTTAAGCAACAAAAAAGGTATGTGCTGTATACGGTGAAGGTACTTTAGAGGAGAGAGCTGAACAGACGTTGTTCTCTAAGTTGGTGATTGTAGCCTTATTGATGGAGAACTCTCAAATAGAAACCCCCAACAATTCAGACGACGACTAAATCAAGTCATTGGTTGAGATTAACCCGCATTACAAACCTCAGGAATTAGTAGAAATAATTAACTTATTAAAACTGGTGCCGCCTAAGCACGAATTTACACGAGATACTAGATTAGCAACTAGGTCCCACCCTTTTACAGTTAAACAAATAAGATGTAACCGTAAATTCTACTCCAACAGCTTCTTTTCTCGCGCTTCCCGCCTGTGGAACTCCCTTCCACAAGTCTGCTTTCCCGATAGTTACAATCTCCAGGTGTTTAAATGTAGGGTCAATAGACACCTCCTATCACACTAACTTCCAACTATTCTCACAACACTCTCATCTACCCAACCCTCATTCTCGGTATCCTCACCCGCCTATCACCCACCCTCTGTTATTTCCTATATTTAATCAGCCTTTCTCCACTCTACGTAGCCCCCTGCACAGTAGTGGCAGTGACATGCCTTGCTCGGGGTGAAACGCTTATATATAAAAAAAAAAAAAATAATAATAATCCACCATCGATGAGTACTTAGTCTAATCGCTCTGATATTTGCTTATCACCTGATCTAAGTGAAAAGAATATTTTGTATCGCATTTCTACCTGTGAACGTATTGAAAATGCAAGATTTTTCAGCCAATTGTTATGAGAAATAAATTATTTAGAACAATGTTCAGCGAGAGATATTTTGAGATAACCAACATGCGCCAACTTTAGCCACCTTAAAAGCAGTTATTCGTCCGAAGAAAGCCATGCTGTACACGTAGTGGAATTGGAAAAGAATCATTTACTAAGATTTTCTGCCAAATAACCAGTCAGTTGATTCAGAAAAGTCTTGCTCGGAACTGAACGCATTAAAGAGAGCAATTCAAGAAGAAACCCGAAAATTGATGAACAGGAAAGGCGTTTGTATTTATTTCTGAGATGAGTAATTTTCAATCTTGGAATTATTTCGAACGTCTGTTCTCATCTTGGTCGATATAGGTGTTATAATAGGCACAACGTTTGGAACAAGTACCCTCTGGTCATCATCAAATGTCCATAGATTGGCTGATGTAGAATATCTCATTGATTATTCCCAATCTATGGACACCTGATGATGACCAGTTGGTACATGGTCGAAACGTTGTGACTGTTATCACACCTATTTCAACCAAGATGAGAACAGAAGTTCAAAATAATTCCAAGATTATTGAAAATTACTCATCTCATAAATAAATACAAATTATGACAAGTGGCACGAACCCACTAACATAATCCAGCTGTCAAAATCAATCTGACACTCAATATAAAAGGCTCCAAAAATGCATCACTAAAGTCCTTCTGGGCGGTGGCGTAGTGAATATAGTAGTTGGTTATACATGTGTTTGTGTCATCTAGTAGTCATGAGTTTGATCCTTGGACTTGGTAATGAGAGTACCAAATTCCAACATGAAAGAACAATAATTGATTGCACAGGATATTTCGCAGTCATCAACGATGATGGTCGAAACGTTGTGTCTATTATAACACCTTTATTATTAAAGATGTTGTTTTCCATCAGAATAATGCTTGACCTAAAATATATTTGGCTACCTGGCAAAAATTGTTGCAACTTGGTTGGGATATGTTACATCACCTGCCATATTCATGTTAAATTCCAGTGATGCTTAGTGCCAAAATTTTACACATGAGTGGTTTTTTGTCATAAAGTGCTCGATATCAAGACAGAGATACACCACTAGAATTAATGTGAAAAAGTTTGTTACTAAGCTGAGCAGTGTTATTTCAGTCATGAAATCAAAGTTTCATGAGAGCATGATTCTGATGTCTTCACTCTTCATGTTTTTTTTAAATTTTCTGCAGCTGTTTCTCTTTTTTTGTATTTATATGAAATTTGATGCAATTTTGCATATCTTTGTGTGCGAGTGATTGTTTTTGATTGATGAATGTTATTTCTTAAGCGATGTAAGTTTTACAAGTGGTTACTTGCTTTTTATTGCTTTTTATTGTGTTGACTTCTTTATGGCGTTTTTAAGTGTATATCTGCTTAATTGCTTTATACTGAGTTGACCTCTTTTTATTATTTTTTGGGTTAACATTTGTTTTATTGTGTTGGGTGAAACTTTTTTTACCCTGTCAGTATATACGACCACTCAAACTTTTTTTAGCCATGATTGAGTGTTTGTGTTCGTGTGTGAATAAATGTTGGTTGTTTTTGTATTATTTGTGGGTGGTATGTAATATTTTCCGTTTGGTATGACGGAAATAACCCTGGCAAGCTAAGTGACAAACTTTTCTACATTATATATATATATATATATATATATATGTGTGTGTGTGTGTGTGTGTGTGTGTGTGTGTGTGTGTGTGTGTGTGTTAAACAAATAAAAATTCAAATATGTCGGCTTACGCAAATTTCGAAAGTTTCCGTATAATTCCGTAATATATATATATATATATATATATATATATATATATATATATATATTACAAAAAAGTGAAAGAACACGTACATTAAAAACCTACTGCTCATGCATTTACTTTCATAAAGAGTGTTCGATACAGAGTAGAGTTTAATATTTTAATGTTGCGATGACAATGGTTTATAAAAGCATAATATCACTACACAAACGCTTTCATGTTTCAGAACAAAACTGTTCCCCTTTTTAAAAATTAAAATAAATGGTGAAATTAATTTATTTTTGAAAATATGAGATGAATTCATGGTGAAATCATTTTCACCGTTTATTTTAACATATCACATGAAGAGGAACAGTTTTGAAACATGAAATTTTTTTTCGGAACGAGAAACTGGAGAGCCGAGTTCGAATTCCAGTTGAATTCCTTGCATTCACTTACGTGTAAATACCCTTGGGAAAGGTATTAATCCATCTCTTTTCTCCAGTTATGGATTAAATAACAGGACAGATTGGGTTCTTTAGCCTTGGTCGGTAACCAGTCTACTGCAGACAGTAATGGCAACCTACTGCGGGAAAATCTTCTGCCCAGTCATGTCTCGAGAGGGACATGATCGCCCAAGCGTGTATCACGTATGACACTTAACAAACTAACTGAAGGGAACAAAACGTATGAATACGAATAGAAAAAGACTTGAGGAAGCACGCCAAAAATAAAAAGGTTCATGTGCATGGCGTTAGATATTAGATGGCTAATATATCCGTGTTCTATCGGAGGACTGAAAGTGCGACGCTGTGATACGAAGGATGTATACCAGAAGCTGAATAAATTATTAAAAGACAGGAAAATTCCACTGGAAACAAACAATAGAGTACTGGACTGTTATGTGTTCTCTGTCCTTCAATATGGCAGCGAATGCTGGACAATCTCATCAAAGATGAAGAAAAGAACTGAAGCAACCAAAATGAGGTTCTACAGAAGAATGCTGAGAATACCATGGACAGAACATATGAGAAACGGTAAGGTTTTGGAGAGGATGGACACGACAAGGAAACTGATACTTAACATCAGGAAACGACAGCTGAAATTAACGAGGAAAGAGGGCTTGGAGAATCTTATGCTCACAGGACTGATAGAGAGAAAGAGAGACAAGGGAAAGCAACACGTGACTTACTTGACAGTCTCAAGCAGATGGATTGCGGGGTGGGGGTTGTGTGGGATAACAGGAGAAGAATTGTTAAGATCTATATTGAATAGCGAGATGTGAAAGGCCATGATCGTCTACATCCTGAAGAGACACGGCACATAGAAGTAGAGTTATAATTTATAATGTAGAGAAAGAAGAGAACTGGAGGGCGGTTTCAAACGTTCCTTGATCCAATGAGAGCAGCAGGGAATTTTAGGTCATTTCGGATTTTCAGCTATCCACTCCAATGTTGTTGGTCTAAGAAAATCAAAGAAATTTTCCTTTTTTTTTTTTTTTTTTATATATAAGCGTTTCACCCCGAGCAAGGCATTTCACTGCCACTACTGCGCAGGGGACTACATAGAGTGGAGAGAGGATGGTTAAATATAGGAAATGTCAGAGGGTGGGTGATACGCATAGGAATGAGGGTTGGGTAGATGAGAGTGTTGGGAGAATAATTGGAAGCTAGTGTGATAGGAGGTGTCTATTGACCCTACATTTAAACACCTGGAGATTGTAGCTGTCGGGAAAGCAGACATGTGGAAGGGAATTCCACAGGCGGGAAGCGCGAGAAAAGAACCTGTTGGAGTAGAAATTACGGTTACATCTTATCTGTTTAACTGTAAAAGGGTGGGACCTAGTTGCTAATCTAGTATCTCGTGTAAATTCGTGCTTAGGCGGCACCAATGATCTAAGTTCATTCGAGCATAAGCCGTGAAAGTATTTATAGAAAAGGCACAGGGAAGCCACATCACGCCGGTGAGAGAGTGGTTGCAGCCGGTCTGCCAAGTCAGTATCAACCACGTTACAGATCCTCCATTGTATTTTGTCAAGAAGCCCAAGGAGAGTAGCAGGGGCACCCGACCAAATGTGGCAGCAGTATTCAATACATGGACGGATGGTAGATTTGTATATGTGCAGGATAGATTCAGGCGGGAAAACTTCCGGGCCCTGAACAGAGAGCCAACTTTCATAGCGGCGGATTTAGCAGTGGATTCGATATAGTTATTCCATTTGAGGTCCGCCACAAGTGTAAGGCCAAGGAGGCGTAGTGTTTTACTCTCTGGGAGGCAAGCCTGTTCCATGCTAATGGAAGGTAGATGCGCTTGTCTATGGTGGTTAGTTGATAACAGCTTCGTTTTAGAAGCATTGAAATTTACTAGCCATTTCCTACCCCAGGCCACTACGGATCGGAGGTCCTTTTCATGCTCGGCAACGAGGTTCGCTTTGTCGCCCACACTGGGTTTCCTTACATTTAGAATATCATTTACCTTATTTAATTGAAATTAGTAAGTATAAGATTCATTTATTTTATTCTGATTTGCTATATTATTTATTTATTGTGGATTATGTACATTCCGACGATGAGCAGAACCAGCAAAAAGTGAGTTGCTGAACAAAGTCAAAGAATTTTACAGTCCGTAGACAACACCCGGAAGGTATTAAGAAACAGGACAATTTCTCTAGAAACAAGGAAGAGAGTACTGGATTACTACGTGCTGTCCGTCCTTCAATATGGCAGTGAAAGCTGAACAATACCATCAAAGATGAAGGAAAAACTTGAAGCAACTGAAGTGTGTTTCTACAGAAGGATGCTGCGAATATCATTGATCGAGTATGTGAGCAATGATGAAGTCTTAGGAATGATGGAAACAAAAAGAAAATTAATGCTGAGCATCAGGAAGAGACAGCTGAAGTTCCTGGAACACGCAATGAGGAAGGAGGGCTCGGAGAATCTGATACTAACAGGCCAGATAGAGGGGAAAAGAGACAAGGGAAAGCAACGGATAACATATTTGAAGGACCTAATCAGGTGGATGACGGAACGAGGATTGCATGGTGTAACAGGAGAAGGTGTGCTCAGAGCAACCAGGGATAGGGAAACGTGGAAAGACATGATCACTTACGTCCTGAAGGGACAGGGCACATAGAAGAAGAAAAAGTTCAGGATGTGTACAGCACAGGGGACGAATATGGCAAATTCACTGAGTTTATGAATTCATGCATGCAATCCAATATATCATCCAGACATATTTGTGGCATTATTCTATGACTGGCCCCGGAATTTTGATAGTGGAATTTTATTCTCACTAATGTCTGTTAAATCCTTTGCGCCATTCGAAAAGATGGAAATAAACATCAAGAAACGTTCCATATGATCATAGCCATTAATGTATTGGACAGTAAATGTCAGTTCATCAGTGTGTGAGATGCCTGGCGTGAAATCTACACCCAATGAATAATATTCTGACACTTTTACTTCTTCAAGAGTAGCATAGAGAACCTGTTGTTCTATTAATTCAAAATTCCTCACAAATATTTGCAGATAAATATGACGGGTTTCCTTTTTCCAGGACTTCTATACATTTTGAGATATTCTTCCAAGAAAGGGTCAAATTCACTCAACAGCACAAGTATGCCTAAATAGTTGCCATTTTTTCGCTGACCCAATAATCTGATTTTCTGCCACAAAATGGTAAACCTCTGGAGGCAAGAAAACCAATTACAGAAACCACACATGTCAATATTCCTGCTCTAAGCGATGTTGCTCAAGTGATAAAAAATCATGTAATATTTTGAAAACCTTCAACTATATACCCCCAAAATGTCTGGTACGCAACTGTCACACAACCCAAAATTTTAAATATCTGAAAAGTGCCTTAACAGACGCCAGAAAACATGTCGTAGAAATCTGAAGGGTTGTTGAAATAACGAAATATGCTTCCCAATAGTTAAACAAGGCATCAAGAAACTGTAAAGTTTCTTTAGAAACAAAGAGTTTTGAATTGCTATGCAATAACACTTCACTTACACGACATGGAATGCTGGGTAATTAAGGGCTCTAGCAGAGACAAATGTTTGTTTTTTTGGTGAAAGGATGACATAAAAATTAGAAGTTAGCCTTGAATTATCAAAATCCACCAACATAGCAGCAAGAACATTTAAAATGTCTAATCCCTTCAGATTGGCAGAAATCATCTTTGAAATAAACCGTCTTTTTTACAAAGGAAAGAACTTTTAATTCTTTTAATGTCTACAGGAAAAATATAGATTCAGTAATGAAAGAAAATTATTTTGTTTTATTTAATTCTTTTTTTTTATTCGGGTCTGAAAAAAAAAATAAAACAGCTACAAGAACATTTTCATCTATTGTCCGGTCCAATACTGCGTGTTTTAGTGTTTCTGAGAAGGCCGTGTCTTCAAAATTTCCCAAATAGGTAACTTCGATGTGATTTCCTTTCAGAAAACGAGTTTGCAGCTTGTATTACGTCGGCTATTTCAACAGATAACACGAGTCGATATTCTGTACGGTATTGCTGAATTGAGTTGAATTGGTTATCAGAAAACTTTGGAAATTGAAAGTCAAATGTATAAACAAATATTTATTTATTTTGACATATAGGTGCTGAGTCCTTTGTATTTTGGGGTAACGAGAATTTGTTCATGAGTCGTACTGTTAGTAGCCGTCAAAGTGATCAGAAGGGGGAATGCTGTTGTGCTGTTAAATGTCGAAACTGGGTTCGGACTTAACGAGTTCGAAAAAATGAGTGAAGTCGATGGCGGGCTAACTCGACACACTTGGCAGGTTTTAATGGTGGTTTTCCTTCAGTGAAGTTTTTAATCGCTACTATTTTGAGTCCTTCCTTTTCCAAGTGCCTCTCGTTGTTTTTTTCGTTATAAACTGAATTTTGAAGGCAAAATAAGTCCTCTGAGTAAATGGTATCATGGCTGAGACTAAGAACTACAATTATACCTACTTAGAAGGCCTCTGATTGAGAGGAGCATAGAACCACCTCTTAATTGCTGTTGTTCTCATGTCCACTCTAACCCGAAGGAGGAGCACCTGTTAGGGTTCCAGCTACGGGCAAATAGTTTATCCCCAAACTGGGGTCAAAACACTATGAAAGTATAAAGATACACATTTATAGAAATATATACATAAAATAGACTTATATAGAAAAAAATACATTTTTGAAGTAAAAATATTGCCAACAATACATTTTTGAAGAAAAAAAATATTACCATTTTCAGTTTTCTAAAATCAAACGAATAAAAACAAAAAATCAACCTTCTCACTGTAACCGAACATTAAAACATACCTTAAAACACAACTTTTTTGGCATTAAATAACCCACAGAGGTTAATATGCCATAAAACAAAACTCAAACTCAAACCAGTCTAATCGGGGGCCAAAGATTCGAACTTCTGAATTTGACCAGTTTTCGCCTGAACGTTCTCCAACTGAGCTATATTATCAAGTTCAATATTGAAATGAAAAACAAAAAAAAAAAATATAGAAAGAATACAACCGTAGCGCGTTATCTCTTTACTGGGTTCCATTCACTTGTGACTGTGTTTTATGCAATTCTAACATCGGTAAATATCGATTAGAATTTACTCTAACTTAGTAGAGAGCTTGTTCCATCCCTCCCACAAGCACACACAATTAAAGTCCTTGCCGCAACAACCAGTGAAGTGCTCTGAAAACCAGTGAGTGAGATATTTCTATTTCTACCCCGAGAGAAATAAATTAAAAAAAAAAAACTGGCTCTTTGTTTGCGACGAAAATGCCACAAGACAAAACATTTATCACAAACTATTATTTGCCAACGAGAAGCAACCGGAGACAATCAAGACCAGCGCATACTAAAGAAAATAATAATAATAAAAAATGGGGAATAAAATAAATCGTTAGTTTTGAATATATCTCAGCAAAAACATCACTCTGGCGCCTCCAGAGTTTATTATACATTAGCCTGTCATATTTCAATATATGAATGGGCAATGGCTTCTTTCGTTCACCTTCGTTAAAGCCGCGTTGATTCATTCGACAAATCAACACAAACTACTTCGTTCTGGATAGAACATCTACGTCTGGATGGGACGATCAATACAAGAAAATGGGATAGAACCAAATGTCTACAACTGTTAAGTACACTCTGCCAGTAGTTTGAAGGTGTATCAAATTCAGAGCTGAAATCATGTAGTCAAATGGACAAAGAAAAATACGATTTAGCAGTTTTGTCTCAGTAGAAGAAACAAAGCTGTTCCCTGAACGAGAAAGACAGTGTCGGTCCCTGTCAAGGCTGACAGTGCATGTAGCAGCTTTTAGTAGCGATTCGCCGGGTAGAAAATGTATTAGGACGTGGGATTTGTGGTCTCAGTCGAAAAACTAGAAGGTAGACTAAAATTCGATGTTGTTCGATCGAGAATGACAACGCCTGGCATCGTCAAGGCTGGCAATGTGGTTAGCAGCCTTTATACTTGACCCCCTGGGTAGGAAATTTACTAATTATAGAAATGGCGTTGTTCAACTTTAGTAGTTGTCTCGGTCGAAAAAAAGGAGGAGTCAAACAAGAAAGGCTAAAATCCAATATTGTTCGATTGAGGAAGACAATAATTGGCCCCGTCAAGGCTGACAATGTAGGTAACAGCTTTTAGCACCCATCCTTTGAGTAAGAAATGTACTAGTTATTGAAATGGGCTTTGTTCAACCTTAGTAGTTGTTTTAGCCGAATAACAGGAAGCCAACCAACAAGAAATGATAAAAATAATTGTCTCCTGATTGATCCCTTTCAAGATTCATAATATGAGTCGCCGCTTATTTGGAAAGGTGGCAATATTAAAACTGGTTTCACAATGTAAATTTATTAATTTTCAAAATCTAACACAGTTAATATTCTGCACACATTTTCATTTTATCAATGAAAAATATTTCTCGTCTGCTTTTGATTACCCTCGCGTACAACTTCATGTTCGACATCAGCCGAAAACTTATTCTACGTACCATATCCCCTCAGGACATAAGTGGTCATGGCTCTCCACAATGTCCTGTCCTTTGTAGCTCTTAATAAATTTTGTCTTTTTGCTATTTCTCTTAAACTTTGGTCGGCCATCGATTTACACAAGCTCACTAAATTTTGCGTTGTTTTCCCGTCTCTTTTGCCTTCACTCTGTCCTATGAGTATCAAATTTTCCAAGCTCTCTTTCCTCATTATGTGCCCTAAAAATTTCAACTCTCTATTCTTGGTGTTAAATATAAGGTTCCTTTTCGTTTCTATTTTCTGTAAAACTTCGTTGCTCACATGTTCGGTCCCTGGCATCCTCAGCATCCTTCTGTAGAATAACATTTCTGCTGACTCATGACCCCTCTTCAGAGACTGTCTAGCATTCACTGTCAAACAGGAGGACTGAGATTTTGTAGTTTAGTAGTATGATTTATTTTTTTATTTTTTTCTAACGAATTTACCTGTTTCTTAATACTTTGCTTAGCTTTTGGAATGCATCCTTGGCTATTCCAATGCGTCTTCGGACTTCAGTGTCACACTTCCTGTTCTCTGTTAAAACACTTCCCAGATATGATGGATAGCAGAACAGGAACTAGGACGGACATTAAAATGGCAAGCATTGCCTAGAGTTATGATATGAAGTTGTGGAAATCCATAAAATAAGATTTATCCTTAATCCTGAATCTTTGAACGTAGTCACTTAAATAATTTTCTTTACGGTATCTAAAAGTTATGAATTGAAGCGCAGTACTAGACTGGCGGCAAGGTCTCATCATTTCACAACTGAAATAGCTAGAACAGCAAGTTCTATGCTAACAGTTTCTTCCCTCGCACTCTCTACCAGTTTCTTGCGTCACTGTCGACTTTGGTCGTCGAATATTTAAATGCAATATCAATCGTTATCTTCCGTCTTCTTAATCCTGATTCTTTTATTGTTTTCTCTCTCTCTTTAATAAGTTTCTTTTTTTTTTAAATCTTTTTCTCATTCTTTCACATTCAGTAAGCCCATTCGTCTCATTGGTTTTATTGTCTTAACTTAAAAAAATGAATTCGTGCCAGACTTTGAAACCTTATGTATTTAATAAGCGGGTTTTAGTCTGACATAAAGATCAAACTTAATATTGACCTAAGAAACGAGTAGACCTGGATACTACTTCACGATGAAACATCCTTCTTTTATTGCTGAAATCGTCTAGCCACTTAAATTTGTCCTTCTTTTTTTCCATATTCTATCACTCTCGGTAAACCCTTGCATCTTAGTGGCTATATTGTCTTGTTGGGGAGAAATGATTAAAAAATCGCATATGAAAAAAATAGGTGCTGGTATAATATGTGGCCTATCCAGTTTGAATGTACCCTCCCTTACTAAAAGTATATTTATAGATATAAGTATTCGGGTATTAAAACTAATTACTTGCTCTAAAACAAATCTCTAACCCTAACCCTTACTAACAGTTATAATGTAGGCCACATATCATACCAGTGACAGAATTTCGTAGGTCACATTCAAAAGGTAAGCTATCTAATATCAGTCAATTAAATGACATACGTGATACACGCTTGAACGATCATGTCTCGAAAGAGACATGGCGGACTGGGAAGAAATGTTTTTCGCAGTATGTTGCCATTGCTTTCTGCGGGATACTGGTTTCCAGCAAAGGCTATATAACCCAGTCTGTTCTGTTATTTAACCCCACAACTGGAGGGAAGAGACGGTTTAATACCTTTCCCAATGGTATTTGCGCGTAAGTGAATGCAATGAATTCAACTGGAATTCGAACTCGGCTCTATGATTTCTCGTTCCGAATCGTTATCTACTGCACGACAATACACATCCCCACATATCAGTAAGTCAGTTAAGTGCCATACGTTATAAGCGTTTGGTCGATCATGTCTCGAAAGAAACATGACTAACTGAGCAGAAGATTTTCCCCAATAGGTTGCCATTACTTTCTCGGGTAGACTGGTTGCCAACGAAGGCTATAGAACTCAATCTATCCTGCTATTTAACCCAGAGCTGGAGAGAGAAGATACGGATTCATACCTTTCCCAAGGGTATATGCGCGTATGCGAATGCAAGGAATTCAACTGGAATTCGAACTCAGCTCTCCGATTTCTCGATCCGAGCCGATATTCGTTGCACCACAATATGCCGACACCAAAAAATGATTTCATTACTTTCTCACTTCAAATGACGTTTACAATTAATAGCAGTTACATTGCTTTCTGGTTTGTGATATCGTCTTTTTATTTGTTTAGAATTCGGTCTACATTAAACAACACATATAACTAGGTCTATTCTCTAAAATGCTGCCCGCAACAGATGTACAGAAGATACAGCCTCGCTTATGTTGTTGAAGCGGAGTCTGATTCTGAACTGTCCAAACTAGAAAGTCAATTTGGTGTGTTTACGTTGACTCAAGTTGGCGGTGAAAATTACCTGATTTGTTTGTGCGTTTTGAGAACAAGCTCAAATAAATGAATGCACCGATCAAGTTGCGATTCAATTTACCGGAATCTTCTTGCACTTGTTCAAACAGAATATTTTATTTATCGACTTACTGCGATGCGTTGGCCTCCATCATGAGCGATTATTAATACAGCAGTTACACATTTGTCGCCAGGACAAGAAAATGTAGGGAGAGTGAACAAGCCATGCTGCTACCATCTTCTGACCTGCCTGCCTGCCTTCAATCGAGGAGTGCTAAGCACAATGCTAACCACTATATTACGGCTGTTGCTCCAGTTGACAAGAAATTATACTTGTGATGAAATATTAGCGAGTAAAGGATGGAGGTCAATCATGGCTATCACTAAGTAAATAAACGCTGATGGTGCACGGTTTTGAGCGGAATATATACAATACAAATAACAAAAATGCAATAAATCTATTTTATTCAAATTCACCAGGATCATAAACAGGGTAAAATGGTTATAAAGTGTTTTATGCAGAGATAAACATCTCCGGTTGATTGTTATAAATAGATAAAATTAGTAGATGTAATATATTACATTAGTATTTATATTATATAAATTATATTTACACACACACACACACACATACACATACACTATTTTATATATATATATATATATATATATATATATATATATATATACTTAAAAAATGGGCGTCATGTTATACCTTAGGTACCTTTCGACCAATAATTTTTCAAAGTTATACGTTGGCAAATTAGAAAACAATCAGAGACACAATCAATTATACTTTTGTGGAACTTGCTATTTTCAACCTACCTTTGAATTTTAATTGTTTGTTATTAAATTTTTTGTTTTTTAATCGCGTTCCAATTTTCCATCCTCAATCGTTAAGGTATAACATGATGCCATTTTGTTTAAGTCTGTGTTTTGTTCATGTGGGTACAAATCTCTTCATACTCCACCCATGTCTATTGAACAGGTGAAGAGGCTCATCCCTTGTTCCCTATTTAGGATGTGGTTTCCGGCTTTCTCTTTTCTTTTCTTTATTTATTTTTTGAATTGGAGTAGATAGACTAAACTATCGTCCTGTTCAAACTCCATCCACGTCTATTGAACAGATGAAGAGGCTCATCCCTTGTTCCCTATTTAGGATGTGGTTTCCGGCTTTCTGCTCGGTATATATATATATATATATATATATAGGGTGGTTCAAAACTAGGTCGACAGTAAATGATAACAGTTATTTCTAGATTACACAAATAATTATTTTTTAAATTTGATACATGGAAGTATTGCATAAAAAGAGAGAAAATATTTTATCAAATAAATGATGCATTTCGCCTATTTAAGGCTTCATCAGATCCAAAATGAAAGTGATAAAACTATATGTGGGCGTGCGTTCGTTGATGTTTAAATAAAAAACGAAATTTATTATTTTTTACTCTAAGCTGGCGTTTCCTTTGAAAAAAAGAATGAATAAGTGTGACTTTCTAAAAAGTCGTTAATAAATTTCTTAGCTCAGATTGAAAGATTTCAAATTATTTCAGCTTTTTTCGGATTGAAGTTAAATCATTTTTTTCATTATAACCATTCCGATTTAAATAGGATAAAAATACATTTTTACATAAAAATTAAACATCTAAACTTATTTATAAATGGAACTTTGTGTGTGTGTTTCTGTGTGTGTCTGTGTGTCCGTTACCTATAGACTCCGAAACGGCTGAATCGATTTTCTTGAAAATTTACACAGTTGTACTATAAGCGTCTGCAAGTGTTCTTAGCTAGGTTTTGTGTCGATGTACCCCCGATAAATATCGAAAATCGATAATCGAAAATATCGGGTTATGGAAGGAATGGTCCGATTTTAATCAAATTTGATACAATCATAGACAAAGACATAAGAAACAATATTCAGAAGTTTCAAGGTTGCAGTTCTTACAACAGTGCAGAAAATCGATAATATATATATATAAGGCAAGATGTTTGTGTGTGTGTCTATTTATCTGTCTGTACGTCCTGTATACAAATCCACAATTTTTATCCGATTCTCACCAAACTTCACACAAATATTCTTTAGGCTGAGTCTGAGATCCAGGACCATGGATTAGTTTTAAAGCTTTCATTATACCCGAGCAACGCCGGGCTATACTGCTAGTTCTTCTATAGAAATAGAAAATAATAATAATCTAAAATCGAAACAAAAAAATGTATGGTCATCAGCAAAAAGAGCAGCTGAAAATGCCAATTACAGGTGAGGGACTCTAAAATCAAGCAGGTACAGAAATTTAAATACCTAGGAAGTGTTCTAACAGAGGACCGTAAGTGCGACACTGAGATCCGAAGGTAAATTGGTATGGCTAAAGAAGCATTCCAGAAGTTGAGTAAAGTATTAAGAAACAGGACAATTTCACTCGAAACAAAGAGGAGAGTACTGGATTGCTATGTGATGTCAGTTCTTCAATATGGCAGTGAATGTTGTACAATATCATCAAAGATGAAGGAAAAACTTGAAGCAGCTGAAATGTGGTTCTACAGAAGGATACTGCGGATATCATGTATTGAGCATGTGAGCAATGACGAAGTTTCGGAAAGGATGGAGACGAAAAGGAAATTAATACTGAGCATCAGGAAGCGACAACTAAATTTCCTGGGACATGCAATGAGGAAGGAGGGCTTGGAGAACCTGTTAATAACAGGCCAGATAGAAGGAATAAGAGACAGAGGAAAGCAGCAGATAATATTCGAAGGACCTGATCAGGTGGATGACGGAACAAGGGTTGCATGGTGCAATAGGAGCGTGCTAAGAGCCACCTGTGAGAGGGAGACGTGGAAAGCCATGATCGCCTACGTCCTGAAAGTACATGGCACAGATAAGAAGATTTAAATAACACATATACAATTATATTTACTAACATAATTATTACATTGACAATTAAATTTTATTGTCTACAGTAATACAAAAGCTCTTAAATTTTATTAACGCAGGTGCTCAAACTAATTTTTGCATATTCAACACGTGCTGTAACGTTCTGTAACGTTCTGTAACAATTACAACCACAATTACTAACGCTGTGTTGGTTAATCTGAACTTGTCTGTTCTCTTTCTTAGCATGTATGTAGATATAATTTATATTTAGAGACGTTTGATTTCTATGATTTCGAAACTTAAGTGACTTAATTTGGCTTCAAGAACCAGTCGTTGGCTAGATAATATTTTTCTTCTTCTTCGTTATATACGAGGCGAAGAGACGATCTGGTGATGATGTCAGCTTCGTGAGATGTGCAAATCAAAAGTGCTGTCTGAATTTTGATCATTCAAATAAAAATGAACAAAATTTCGAATCAAATCTTCCCCGGTCAAAGCTTCCAAATTTCCGCTTTTTCTTTTCATAACTTAAAAGGGGAAATGTTTATCAATCCACTGAGGTAGATGAGTACATATTACAAAAGACGTAGAGAGCTATTATGAAAATACCGCAAAGACCTGTTAAGTCTGCAGTTTTGAGAAGATTCATTAGCGCCTTGAGTACGGAAACTCTTCTTTGCATATTTGATACTGTTAAAAAAAAATTGGACCATTTGAAAGGCTTGTGTTTATAATAAAGAGAACTAAATATCCGGATAGTGTTGGGTGTAAGGCAATAACCAAGGCAACTAAAATCTTTGAGTATTAACGGCTATATTTTAAGATGATGACAAAGCGTAGAGTTGTTGCATTCATTTCTGGTTTAAATAACTGGTATAATTCTGAAGTACCCCCCTGTGACCTTCGTGTCGACGCCCAGATTTCCGCAGTCGATTTATAGTTTATCATTTTGTCCCAAACTCGGCCCTGTCTCATGTTGCGTTTGTTTGATCAAAAAGCCGGTTTGGAATGAAAGTCACCGAAATCCCTTGTATCGATCATCCAGACAAAGCTGGAAGCCTCAATAAGAAAATAATCCTTGGGAAATTAAAAATAAGGTGTTTATATATATATATATATATATATATATATATATATATATATAAGACATGCATTGTTAACTGCGTTTAAACAAAGTGGAGGAAAAACTCTAATGCCGGAGCCTTGATCTAGTAAAGGAAGGGGTTGGGGAATATTAGCTTTTATATGGTTACCCTAGCGAAATCTTAGTATTAATTTCTTTTATGGTAGTGTGGGGGTATGTGGCTTGACCATTGGGTTAGTGGTGGTACGTAGGGGGGAAAGTAACTGCTTAGCCAAATTTAGAAAAAATGTGACTAAAAGAAAGAATAAGAGAATCATTACAATTTATATTTATTTCTATGACGACACATACTAATGATCTACGTTCTGTCGGTGCAGTATTTAGTTTGAGTTCATCACTCTCTTGCATATAATTCCACCCCACGGTTTCCATAGGATGTAACCTTTTATCTAAGTTGTTTGGTTTGGCACGAGGCTAAAATCGGCGGTTCTTTTAAAGCAGGTCGTCACGTGACAACACGTCTCTCGTACCGGTTTGGAATTCGACTGAAACTGTCAGACTCTAACTGTCTGAAAACCCCCTGCCTATATTAAGTCTCTCATCCATCGGGATTGAGTGTGACACTCTCTGGGTACACTCGCTTTTCCAAATGGCCAATCAGGGATACTCCTTTTGGTCACATGATCAACCTTGTCTCCTCTTCTGTATGAGTGCCTCTTACAACTGCCCATCGAAAGCCTGGAGCGCTTCGCCGATGTTCCTGAAATTCCATCTGAACCCATTCCCCCTTGGTTACCATTACTGCCTGCGGTCGTGGTATAGACAAAAAAGACTAAATCTAATTATTAATCAAAAATTTATTTCTTATCGAGCTTTGGTGTATGGTCGTTTTTCACATCTGTATTTTATTGCCCTTTCTCACTAACAATTGACAGAAAAGGAGACAATCGCTTGGCTCGAAACGTTTTTAATTATCTAGGCCTTCTCGCTTCGTATTCAACCGTCGCAAGAAATTATCTAGCTTCAACCGAAAAAACAAAAACAAAAAAAATACATGTTTTCTTTTTAGTTATCAGTGTCGCAAAATTCTTTAAAAACGAAGAAATTTAATTTCTGATAATTTCGTCTCTCTTTCTGTCTTTAAGGGTCTCAAAATTCTTTCAACAATTTCCTATGCAAATAAAAAGATTCTATTTCAAATCAAACCACAGTCAGCTGTCAGTTTATTAGTGGTCGTTAAATTTCCACAATAACATAGAGACTCACCCTTTATGTGAAAATGCTCACCCAGATTTCAAGAAACCACATTGAATTTTATTTCTCTGACCGTATTTTCTGGTCAGTATATAATAGTCGTAAAAATTTTTTATCTC
The DNA here is from genome assembly GCA_037127315.1 of Ascarosepion bandense. NCBI lineage: Eukaryota > Metazoa > Mollusca > Cephalopoda > Sepiida > Sepiidae > Ascarosepion > Ascarosepion bandense. The sequence goes on along the minus strand of JBBBDQ010001082.1, from coordinate 1,803,028 downwards.
AAAGGTTTGTTCGTTTTCGACGAACGTAAATTTATTTATCGATTATTTTTTTTGAGGGGGATCTTTTTAGAATATGTCTTCACCTAACCTCTAGCGGATAAATAATAAAAAAATATTCAGTTATTATTTTTTCTGGTATATCGATCGGTTCCTCCAATTAGCTTCGTTTCTTTCTTACGGTATCAGAAATAATGTTACATCATCAGCTTATTTCCTTTTTTAGCAATTTCTTTTTATGAAGTATAATGTTATGGATAATGAACGAGCTACATTCCTTCTTTTTTAGAGATTTCTTTTCATGAAGGATTACATTACGGGCGCTACATTTCTTCATTTGTCGTCATTTCTTTTTATGAAAGAATACATTATGGACAATGAATGAGCTACATTCCTTCATTTTTAGCAATTTCGTTTTATTAATTATTACATTATGGACAGTAAACGATCTATATTTCTATTGTCTAGTAATTTCTTTTTATGAAGGAGTTCATTATGGATAATAAACGAGCTATCCCCTTTTGTAACAATTTCTTTTTATGAAAGTTTACATAATAGACTGGATGTGTGTTGTGGCACAGTAGATATCGGCTCGAAACGGCAAATCGGAGAGCCGAGTTCGAATTCCAGTTGAATTTCTTGCATTCACTTACACACAAATACCTTTTAGAAAGGTATTAATCCATCTCTTCCCTCCAGTTAAGGGTTAAATAACAGGACAGATCGGGTTCTATAGCCTTGGCTGGTAACCGGTCTACAGCAGAAAGCAATGGCAACCTACTGCGGGATAATCATCTGCCCAGTCAGTCATGTCTCTTTCTAGACATGATCGTCCAATGCATGTATTAGTTATGACACTTAACTGACTGACTGACATTATAAACTATAAACGAGACTATTAACGAGACTATTAATGAGTCTATTAACGAGACACTTTCTTTCATTTTTTAGGATTACATTATGGACAAGAAACGAGGTATATTTCTTAGTTCCGCTACTTCAGTTATTTATCGCTAAGACATGCCATACCAATGGCGAATAATTCTTATTCAATTCGTGTTCCAATTCTAACGAAGAATCTCCACTCAGAAAGCTTATTTCCAAGAGGCGCTGCTTTATGGAACAGACACCCGTCACTATGCTTTCTCGATCGCTACATTCTTAACGTCTTCAAGTCTAGCTTCAACCGCTCTCTTTCCTAAATATATTCTCATAATATGCAGTTCTTAACATTTCTCTTACGTTCATACAATCAAGAGCTACCAGGGTTAATGAATGAGATTGTTGTAAGGGCGTAAATGATACCCGTTAGTTTTGCATTTTATGAGATTATGCAGGATAGATAACGGTTGTCCTTAGAACCTTGAAGAGGTTAATATCATAGTAATCACGAAAGTATTCTCTGCAGGGGGAAAAAAACTGTAAACGTTCTCCTTAATATTGGAATATTAATGGTCGGATGATGAGTCAACCCTGCATAGGTGGCATGGCGGAACCTAGCTGTGAATATCTTGGTTGGTGAAACGAAGGAATGAATTAACTCGTCTGATCATTTGCCATGAAAATAGCGGGAAAAAGGTTTTGTAGTGAAGACAATAATTCATCTCCGAAAAGGCCACGTGAACGGTTTTGATCTCTATCAAGGTTGACTAGTGAGAGTTGCGCACCTTTAGCCCAGATACCGCGGCAAGCCACTATTTTTTGTCTGATTCTTGTACACGTAGCGCATGGCATGAGGCGTCAGGTAATTTATGAAGGAACCAACCATTTTTCCAGTACCATTGGCGAGAAATCATATAAACGTGTTCCACGAGATATGCAGTTCGAATAGACGTTCAAGGCAAGGAGATAGTAACGTTTCATCATCATATTTTTCATATTTTTTTATATTTAAAATAGAGCACTTTTATAATGATGAGAAAATATATATATAAACTATATATATATATATATTATTTATTTAGATATTATAACATAAATATGTTATAATATCACTAAAAAAGTAGCTATTTTGTTTGGACACTACTTGTGTCTTATCAAGTGATCTTTCACTTGATTAGACACAAGTAGTGTCGAAACAAAACAGCTACTTTTGTAGTATTTTATAACATATTTATGTTATAATATCTAAATAAATATTATTAGCTCTACTTTGTATTGAGCACTTTTTAAGAATAGTGTTTCTTTGGATACGGAATAATATTCAATCTATACGTACCCTATACTTGTATATATATATATATATATATATATATATATATATATATATATATATATATATTAACGAATTTTAACGAAACTTGGTTATAAGCAACCGACAATTTGTAATGAATTATTTTGAACAGTATTTTTACCGATACTCGTATTTAAGTAGATATTCTGTTTTTAATTAAACAGTATTTTATATTTATATCTACCGGCCTGATTATTCTTACGATATATATATATATATATATATATATATATATATATATATATATATATATATATGTGTGTGTGTGTGTGTGTGTGTGTGTGTGTGTGTGTGTGTGTGTGTGTGTTCATTTAGAAAAAGAGTTATTTCCGCAACCTAGGTTTCAACCTTTCGGTATCTTCAGGCGATTTACAATAACTGATTTCCTAACGTTTTTCAAACGTGCAAACAGGGGTTTTTATGAACACGCAACTAGAATCTCTAAACAATGAAAAATTTTCGAAATTAGGGAGGATTTACTTAATGATCTTAAAACATTTTAATCCAGGCTTGTATGATCCTAAGATGTATTTATGTGTGACTATATGTGGGCATTGAAACAAAAAATAGTAGTTTATTAAAAATAAAAATGCCAAATCTTACAACGTTGGGGTTGCCTGCAGATTGTGCCAAGAAGAAAAGTTAGCCATAATATTGTTTCCAGCAAAAAGGAAAAATTACTAAATGAATGATCTGAAGTAATGTCCAGATGTAATCATACCAATAAATACATCTTAGGATCATACAAACCTGAATAAATGTATTTTAAGATCCTTAAGAAACGCCATTTTAAATTTCAAAAGTTTTCGGTTACTTAAAAATTCCAGTAGCACGTTCGTAAAAATCCATTTCTACGTTTGAAAAATGTTGACAAATTTGTTATTTTTTATCGCCTGAAGATACAGAAAGTTTGAAACCTTGGTTGCGGAAATAACTCATTTTCTAAGTGAAAAATATTCAAAAGTTCTACAATATAAATTAATGGAGCTACTTTTTAATACAACTGCACACTGGCCTAGTTTAATGATGACCAAAAACTAATTAACAATAATCATTGTTTATTTATATATATGTATATTGGTCATCCACATACAAGCCTGTTTCGCAGCTCATCAAAATGGCTAGACACATCCACTTGAAGCTGGATCGATTTGGTGTCAGTCGGAATTGCTACCCACTAAGCCATATGCGCATGGAATGGACAAAAAGGAAATTTTAATGTGTTGTATATAAGCAGTGTATACACACGCCAGTCACCGAAAGAACTCAATTCAATTCTGAAGAGTAATGCATATATGGCAGAAGTGGGCACAGTTTTTAAAATTTTATTCTCTAGTCAGCTCAATCGTAATGATTATATATATATATATATATATATATATATATATATATATTAGGCAGGCTATATTAAGAGGCAAAAATGCTCAATATCCTGGATAGAGCGTGTATAAATATAAGATTAGACAAATGAGTTCGACAGTGCGTAGCAATAGTTTGTTTCACACTTGAACGCAATCTTCAGGTGATTCATATATATTGTCTCTACACATGCCGATATATATATATCATGGATTAGAGCACTCTAGCTATTGGGCGGGTATAATGACAATATACACGCTAAAAAGTCTGCCTTCTTTTAACGAACGCCCATAGCTGAGAGGCAGAATCGCCGACTGACGCCAATTCGGCCGGGTTTCAATCTTGGATTAAAAGTAATCGGAGTGTAACTGTACTGATGAGCTGGGATACAGCGAAACAGATCTGTCTGCGGATGACTATATATATATATATATATATATATATATATATATACCCATAAAATTTCTAGTACGCAAAATGAAGAAAGAAGGCTTGGAGAATTTGATACTCACAAGACATACTGAAATCTGCCTAAATATATTAAAATGTATAGCGAAAAGATAATCCTGATTAAAAACTATAAAGAATGGTAAGTAGCGAGGAGAATAGTTTTGATTTCTGTCATTAGTGCATTATTTTATCACCTGAAAACTTGAGTCATTCTTTTTTATCAATTCCGCCCAATCAAGACGATAATGCCACTAAGATGTATAGGGCTACTGGGGATGAGAGAGACTGAGAAGACTTTAGAAGGAACCGGAAACATAATCCTAATCAGGGAAAAGGGGATAAGCCACTATTGCCGTTCAAAAGACTAAGGAGGATTGTGAACCTGACAATAGGCGAAGCCAAATCTCTCGCTCAACTGCGCCCCACACATAGTAATCAAGGGGGTTGCAGTCTGGGGAGTTAGGTGGCCAGATGGAAGCGGGTGATGTGCCTGACAGCCATGACTGGGTTATCCTGCTTGTGTGACATCGTTCAGAGTTCTATTGCCAGACACAGGATCCTCCAGTAGCCACTTTCTTGACCCAGGGAAGCACTCCATATTAAAGGCACTTGATGCCGGCCCCCGTGTTGAGTCTGATGCTCTCACCAATAAAATCGGAAGTCCTTTTCTTATCAGAACGATCAGAGTGAGTTTTCCGAGTTGCCATACCTTCATAATCTCCATTAGACTCATCCAACTCTTTCTGAATCCTCTGCACTGTCCACAAATTGACACCTAAACACACTGAAATGTTCGTACTGTAGCTTCCGGTGCGAATGCCAAGCAGTACATCATACAGTTTGTAAATTTCTAGCGGAGTCAATTACGTTATTTTTCTCAGCTGATCCAACTGAACTTATTAAAATCTTTCCAAATTTTCTTTACTGTCCACAAATTGACACCTAAATACACTGAAATAGTTGCCTCTACTCATTTTTCTATACCTAAATATAAATTGAAATTTTAAAAATAAATAAGTTATCTTCAAGCTTTAAAACCATCTTTGATTCAAAACTCAAGGGATTAAAATTAGTAATTCCAGTAAGCAAAATACCCTGGTGTATTTTTAACCGAAATTATATTGATCGGAATCAAAAATTTTCTAAATTTAAAAAAAAGTTTTTAAAATTTCAAATTTTCCGCCATTTTTCATCGATTGTAAGCATAAGCTAATTCTCGGTTTTAAGAAATCTTACAAAATTAAAATACACAATGCTGACAAATTATTTTCTTCAAATTACCGAATTTAAACTTAATTTAAGGTGACTTGAAACAAGAATTACTTGCTTACAGCAATTTCTCAATTACGGTAGCCTTCTTATCACAGCTGTAAACACCTTATCAGCAGTCATCAGCAGCCGACAACTGATGATTTACAGTATCCGGCCAAAAGTATGAAATACGAATTTGGTATAAATCTTATTCATGCAAATCGTTTTTTATTTTATTTTTAACTATGTTAAAATTAAAAATTTGACACAATTTTCAGCAATTATCTAATATTTGATGGAATTTTAGTTAGTTTGTAGGCTTACGTTTGAAGATGTTTTATGAAAAATTAAATTTTAGAATAATATATAACTTTCTTTAAAAAAAATTTACAATTTAATAACAGAATGAAAATAATGGCAGAGGTGATTCAATAATTTATGAAATTTTATGGCATTTATTAATTTTTATTTTTAATATCCATTTTTCATATTATTTTTTAGGTACCTCCACAAACTGTGAATTTCACAATTATTATTAATTTTTTAATAAAATTAGAAAATTAGTAATTGATTAAAATGTAAAAGTTGCTTTAAATATTTAAGGAATGACTTGCGAAACAGGCTGTTGAATTTTATAAACGTCTTGAAGAGACTTGAATCAGAATCAAAATGCGGTTTCTGTCGTTTTCCATGTAAGGGGAGTAATCCAAAACACTTGGTAACTTCTAAAATAAATATGACTCCTATGCAAACTTGTTATGACCCCTATGGAACATCGTACTTAAATGAACATATTTATTTACACACATCATTTTTTTTTACTTATTTTAAAAATATAATTGGTGAAAAACTTTTATTAATTTTTTTTCATTTTTTGATAGGCAATATAATCATCAATTCTTAACTAAATAAAAGGACAACAGTTCTTTAAAAGATTTTAAAAATATGTGTAAAACTTTATGAATAATAATAATAATAATAATAATAATAATAATAATAATAATAATAATAAATGAAAACAATTCTTTTAAAATTTTATTATTTTACGTAAAAATTACGTGATCGATTGTAAACATTCGTAACATTTTCTGCAACGCTAACTCAAATCAAAACAAAATTTTCTATCAAAATTTTGAACATGTTAAAATGGATTAAAAAAATTTATATAATAAATATAAATTAATTTGATCTTTCCTCTTAATAATATTATAAACATTGCGAAGAAAAAAGTTCGTTTTATTAAGTTTTGGACCTTTTTAATTCATACTAATCTTTTTTTTTTTTTTTTGCGATGTAATGGAGGTACTTACACTGAAATGTTTCCAACGCTAACGCCAAGCAGTAAAGTATGCTGTTTCTAAATTTCTCTTATATTTTTGATGTTTACATAAAACCGTTAATTCATCTTAAGATTTTTTTATTTTGTATGAGTATGGCAGTGAATACTGGACGATCTCATCAAGGATGAAGGAGTTGCTTGAAATGTGGTTTTACAGAAGGATGCTGAGGATTTCCTGACTGGAGCACGTGTGTAACGATGAGGTGTTGGATAGGATGCAAACGAGAGGAAAACTCATACTAAATATCAGGAAGAGACAAATGTGGTTCCTGGGACACGTAATGAGGACGGAGGGCCTAGAGAACTTAATACTCACAGGTCGGATAAAGTGAAGGAGAGACAGGGGAAAGCAACGAGACGTACTTGTTAGGTCTGAGCAAATGGATGGCTGAGCGGGGCTTAGAGATACCAAGAGAAAAATTATTGAGAGCGACAAGAGACAGAGCCAAGTGGGAGTCCATGATCGCCTACGTCCTGAATGGACACGGCAAATGAAGAAAAAGAATATACATACTAATAACGTACATTATTCAAATGGGTAGACAATAGTTTTTAACAGCAGGTTAGATATTATGTTTTTTTAAAATTTGATTTTATACTAATTCATTTGTTAAATGGACTGAATTGTTTAGGTTAAAATTAAAAGTAATTATGGAATACTATGGTATATTGGAGTTATGAAACCTAAATAAGTATTGTGTGAATCATTAATTTTAATAAAATATTTTTCAAGTAATATAAGACCATAAATTATAAATGGACATTTTTATTCTGAAACATGAAATTTTTTTTTGTGTAACGATATAATGCTTTTATAAACCATTCCAATAACAAAATTACAATATATATATATATATATATTTGCATCAAGCATAGACATTAATATCATATATATATATATATATATATATATATATATATATGTGTGTGTGTGTGTGTGTGTGTGTGTGTGTGTGTGAGAGAGAGAGAGAGAGAATTTTCATAGATACTTATATTCTTGCTAGAGTCTATTTTATATATATATATATATATATATATATATATATATATATATATATTGTGTGTATTTTGGCAGCATTTTTTCATTAATACAGGTTTCATTGAATAATATAAACAAGTTCTGTCTATTTATTTTGTGTAAGATCCGTTCGTCTGATCTGATTAGCTTGATAGTGTTGTCATGAAAAGACGACAAGAAATCGCAATAATTGTTGATTTTTTATCAGGTCTGAGCTTTCGGCTTATATAAGCCATTATCAAAGGATGAACATTTAACATACAGTGAACATAGAACATTTAAATTATTAACAGAGTGGAGTTATACAGAGAAAATTAAACACACACACATATATATATATATATATATATATATATATATGTGTGTGTGTGTGTGTGTGTGTGTGTGTGTGTGTGTGTGGGTGGGTGTGTGTGAGATGTACATAACATACATTGAATTTTAAATATATTATTATAAGAGTACAGGTGTTTATATATATATATATATATATATATATATATATATATAAGTGAATAAGTAACGAATAAAATATTAACAACAATCAAAATATTAATTTAAAACAGTGATCAGTATAGAAATCGAGCAATGAATATTTATTATAAATTATAATTTAGAACATGTACAAATTACAATCTACTACAAAATGTACATTTTGTTTCGACATTGAAAGGACAATGTCTCATCAGGTAGTAAACGCCATTTTTTGAAGGGAGATGGAAAATTCGTTTCCTTATATTGGTAAATGTGCGAGATAAAAGGGGAGTAAAGAAAATATACAATCTATATTAAACATATACGCGTAAATGTATAATATGTATAATATATATGTATGTGAATGTGTGTGTGTGTGTTTATGCATGTAATGTATATATATAAACTATATACATGTTACTTATTCAATATATGCCATGTACATTACTCACAATATATATATATATTTATATAAATATATATATATATTGTGAGTAATGTAGTAATATATATATATATATATATATATATATATATATATATATACATGTATATTCTTACAAACAAAATATCTATGCTCATTCAATTATGCACACACACACACACATAAATATATATATATATATATATATATATATGATCGTTTACATTATAGACATGTGATTGATAACGCCGCCTGTGTACTGAACAAATACGTAGAAATTTATATGACATTTATTAAGCATTTTATTATAGAAGAATATATATTTCCCACTTCTTGAGCATTTAATGTCATAAAATTCAAGCCGGACGTTGTCTTGCAATGAACGAAATCTCACAACATAACTTTATGAAAATAAAATAAAATAGACAAAAGGAAACTTACATTTCCAGCAAGTGATAATATTCATACTCTGCATTTTGTTTCAAGGCACCCAAACAAAAGACAAACCGAATTTAGGATCCATTGATAAACTAACAGTTTCTAAGCAAGCGGACTCCTCAATATATTCTTCTCTTTTGTTAGCTGCTACCAAATCTAAGCCTGGATATACAAAACTGTTCATCAACCTGTTAAAGGATACATCGAATGGCACCAGATAATTTTAATGGTGTCTAATTCAAAATATTTATTAATACTTTATTAGTTGCGTAAATTGAAATCGGGAGGCCGTGTTTAAATCTCAGTTGCTGTTGCATTATCTTTGATAAAGCCATAAATACGTCCATTTTCTTCAGCTATGGGTTAAATATCAAAGAAGACTGGTTTCTTTAGCCTTGGTAAGGCAACAAGTATAATAGAATAATAATTTTGAATTTAAAACCATGGCAACAGTAAACCTACTCTACTGTCTTTCCTGTTGAATCATGGAGATTCACTCATATTAAATTAAAGAATGCTGTGAAGAATTATGGCCACCTACGTCATGAAGGCATGTGGCATTAAAAAGCATTAATATTTACAAAGCTTTGTTAAATATAGAAGCAGATCAAGTGGATAGAAAAAGCAAGAAAAGTCTATATCATCAAACTTTCAAGTAGCTAGAAATCATGAATAATCACAGTCATTAAAGAAAAGGAAGCTGTGAAGAGCCATAACCTTTATCCTGAAGCGATATCGTGTTAAGATAGAAACTGATATTTACGAAGTTTGGCTGAATATTCCAGCAGATAAACTGGATATAAATGGAGCAGTTAGATTGTCTATCGCCAAACCTTCAAATAGTGAGAAATCATGACAGTTTTCTCTTTTATTAATTAATATAAAATCTGTGTCTAGCACTATAAAACTAGTGATACATCTTGAATGAAATCAAACAACTTTTATGAAGCAAACATACAATTAGAGATACTATTTACATTATTCGGACTATTGTCCTCATCTTTGTTGCCAGATAATGTAAATAGTGTAAATACTACCTCATCTCAGAAATATAGACAAATACAATTAAAAATTCACTGACCTTTCCACAGACCAGCTAATATATACGCCATGTTGCATGTCTATTCTCGTTCACATCCTTATGGTGATTTTCTAAGAGTAGCTTAGATTTGCCACAAAGCCGAAAATATAAGATACCCATTGAAGATCGAACTCAATACTCAGGTGTAATTGTTCTAGCTAAACGAGCTTGCTAACCATTACACCACGTCGAGGTCGAGGTACCCGTTTACGTCATTATGTACTGAAAACATGGAAATTACCATTGCACGTTCACAGTGAAACGAAAGATGAAAAGCAAAACAACCACAGCAAGAAATGACAGCTCTAACCATATTTCTAATATATTTAAGTGTTTTGTTGAGGTCTTCGTTTTCTCGTTCTGGGTGGGTAAGTGGTAAATAATACTTGGGATAACTTCTAACATATCTGTTTAACTGCTTTTCTCATCACTTCAACAAACTCTCTGGCCATCGTATTTCTGTAACCAAGACATATGGCTGGCAATACGAACCAGCGGCATCGAATCTAACCGGTCTATCGTTATCCCTTAAAGTGGACTAGAATTTCACTTACAAATGGACTGTTTATATACCCCAGCAAATGGAAAACACCAATGTCCGCCTTTTTTGTCACTTAACCGCAAATGTTTTCTTTTGCTTATTTGTGTTTTTTTTTTTTTACTCTTCTTCGGTTAAGTGGATACCGGTTAGAAGACACTAAAAAAGCTCTCATCTGCTGATTATATATAAAAAAAACAACAACACTTGGAATCGTGCTACAATCACGCATCTTACTTCTACGTGGCTGTCCAGCCATACTACAATGGTATCTAATGGGAAAAAAACATTATTGGGTTGTGATTGAAATCAGCTGGCGGACTTTAAATTCCAACCGCAGCTGTTGTATTCACTTCGCTCCAATACCTTTGGGAAAGGCATAAATTCACCCTGCTTTCCTCAGCTTTTGGTAAATAGTAGTTTACACTGGACTCTTTGGCCTTGATAGGGCAATGAGTCTACGAGAATGATAATTTTACAAGTTAAAACCATGGAGAAGTCAACAGGAAACCATTCTACTTCTTCTTCTTCTTCTTCTTCTTCTTCTATGTGCCCTGTCCCTTCAGGACGTAGGCGATCATGGATCTCCACGTCTCCCTATCCCTTGTGGCTCTTGTGAGTATGTTTGCTCCTGTTGCTCCTGGCAACCCCCGTTCCGTCATCCACCTGGTCAGTCCCTGCAAATATGTTATCCGCTGCCTTCCTCTGTCTCTCTTTCCTTCTATCTGACCAGTCAGTATCAGGTTCTTCAGGCTCTCCTTCCTCATTGCATGTCCCAGGAACTTCAGTTGTCTCTTCCTGATGCTCAGCATCAATTTCCTTTTTATTGCCATTCTTTCTAACACTTCGTCGTTGCTTGTATGCTCAGTCCACGATATCCGTAGCATCCTTCTGTAGAACCACATTTCGGCCGCTTCCAGTTTTGTCCTCATTTTCGATGATATTGCCCAGCATTCACAGCCGTATTGAAGAACTGACATCACGTAGCAGTCTAGCACTCTTTTCTTCGTTTCTATTGAGATCTTCCTGTGTGTTAGTATTTTGCTCATCTTCTGGAACGCGTCCTTTACATATTTTTTTTAATCATATCACCCCAAGCAAGGCGGTAACACCACTGATGTGCAGGGGGCTACATAAGTGTGAGAAGATTAGAAAAGAGAAAACCGGAAACCGCATCCTAAACAGGAAACAAGGGATTAGCCTCTTCACCTGTTCAATAGATGTGGGTGGTGTGTGTCACAGATATTAATTAAAAGGAAGTTGTGAAGTCACATGACATTAAAAGTAAAAATTGATATTTACGTTTGGTTGAGTATATTTCCAGTTTAAATGGATGGATTGATTGACTGATTTATTTTTACAGCTTATCAACCCTTTTCAGGATATTTACAATCAGAAAAAAAAATTAGATTATATGAATCTTTTTTTGATGATAGTGATCCAAGTCTGAACTATTAATCCATAGTTTGGGGGAGAAAAAATGGATTAATACCTTTCCCAAGGTTATTTGCGCATAAATAAAAATTACGAATCCGACAGGAATTGAAACTAGGCTCTCCTACTTGCAATTCCATTGCACCATCTGCACACCCAAGCTTACAACACCTGATATTTCCAAGCGGTCACCTATTTAGAGTGGATGTTTCTTAACTTCGGTGGCAACAGGAGAACCAGTGTTTCTACATGATGTGGCCGTAAGCCTCAACTGGACGGAAACAGGAAGAAGCGTGTGTATCGCTATTCAAGAGGCCAGAAATCATAGCTATTCACAATTATTAAAGAAAAGAAAGCTATGAAGATCCATGACGGCCTATGTTCTAAAGGAAAATAACGTTAAGACTGATATTTTAGAAAGTTAGTTTGTGTTTGAAACTTGAAAAAGGGAGAAAAAAAAGTGTGTATCACCAATCTTTCAAGTAGCGACGATGTATCTGATTGCCTTGAAAATCAGCATTTGAAATACTTGCTTCTGGCGCGAGTTCGAAAGACGTAGATATTTCAACCAGCAACTAGGACATAGACTAAAAAACCAAAAGCAACAATAAGAGAAACAGCAACATCAAAAGAAGTTTTATTTAGCTGTGATCTTTACGATAAAGCGACATGGTGCTCGCATAATATGTTATACTTGCTCGCCTTTTCATATTTAAGTGTTGCGTCTGAATTGTTCATTTGGTCTCGGATCGAGTATGCATTCAAGTATTTAACCTCAAGTGGCCACGTCAGGATCTTTGACCGGCTGCCGTCACAAAGCAATACTGGATCTGATTGCAGACGTAGCATTCTGAAAGCACTTGTCTGGAAGTTAAACAAAAATCCTGGAATCGATGATAGATGAAAGTGAAATGTTCTGTTTTCCTATTGACTATAACACTTGTCGTTGAGGAAACGCCAGTAAAGGCCAGCTCAGAATTATGGACGATATAGTGCCTTGCAGACGAGATAATGTCGGTAACAGTCCAGACAGATCATATTTCTTACAAAAGTTTTCATTGCTTCTGATATGATCAATTTGTTTAAATGTATGATAACAATATCTAAAACATTCAATATAAATCGACTGCAGAATGGATTTATAAAAAAATGTATTTCACTAGAATGATATTTTCACGTTATTTCATCCTTTTTCTATGTGCCATGTTCCTTCATGACGTAGGCGATCATGGCCTCCCACATCTCCCTATTTCTTGTAACTCTTAACACTCTTTCTTCTGTTAGTTCTCCCAAACCCTGATCTGTTATCTATTTGCTCAAGCTTATCAAGTATGTCCCGAGTTGCCTTCCCCTGTATATCTTTTACTTTTTCTGTCCTGTGAGTATCAGATTCTCTAAGTCATTCTTCCTCGTTACATGTCTCAAAAATTACAGCTGTCTTTTCTTGATGTTAAGTATCAGTTTCCTTTCGTTTCCATCCTCTCCTAAACCTTGTCGTTGCTAACCTGTTCGGTCTATGGTATCCTCAGCAGCCTTCTGTAGAATTACATTTCGGTTGGTCCAGGTCTTTCTTTTATCTTTGGTGAGACTGTACAGCATTGAAGGACAGACATCGCATAAAAATCCACTACTCTCTTTGTTTCCAACTAAATTTTCCTGTCTCTTCGTCGTCTTGCGGCCTTAGCCGAGATAGAACTCACTGCACCCGTCAAGTATTCCCTGTGCATTTGGAACACTGGCGCAGTTTTGTAGCGAAATTCATAATCTTGTCAAATGGCTGAATACTTGATGCTTCGCCAGGGCTACCAAGGGTGTTTTTATTGTGACACCAACACTAGATGGGTTGCCTCCAGGCCCCATCCTGTTATTTAACCCATAACTGGAGGGAAGTGACGGATTAATTCCTTTCCCAAGTGCTTAACTGAATGCAGGGTACTCAAATGGAATTCGAACTCGTCTCACCGATTTCTCTTTCCAAGCCGATATCCACTGCACCACAACGCACATCCGTCACTGAATGTTTACAGCGCCTGGTATTCCCAAGTGGCCACCCATCTAAGTACTGACCAGGCTCACGTTGCTTAACTTCGGTGATCGAGCGTGAACCGGTGTATTCAACGTGATAGGCCGTAAGCCCTGGAATTATGTAATATATATGCATGACAGCTAATGCTGGACAATTTTCTTATAGATGAAAAGAAAACATGACCAGGCTCACGTTGCTTAACTTCGGTGATCGAACGAGAACCGGTGTATTCAGCGTGATATGCCGTAAGCTGTCATGCATCTTTGTCAAACACAATACGCCTTCGGATCTCAGTGTCGCACTTTCCGTCCACTGTTAGAACGCTTCCCAGGTATTTAAATTAATCTACCTGGCAACTATAATTCTTTTGCCTTTTCTTTTCTTGTCTAATCATGCCGTTAAAAGACCGCAGGATTTAACCTTCGAGCAGGTAATCCCTAAGACAGGTATCGGATTCTGTATACTATGGTATTGGAGAACGAACCGAAATTGCATCATCTTCTTACATGCGCCATGTTCCTTCATCACATGATCGATCACGACTCTCCCCAAGCTCCAATTCCTTGTGACTCTTAATATATTTTTTTTTTATTTGCCAAGCTACACGCTTCCCGTTTTGCTAGCCATTCACGCAAACTTCTCCTGTTAAATAATGTCGAGCCTAGTCAGAACCTAGATGGGTCACCGCTTGGAAATGACCTTAGCTTTAAGCTTGGATGTATTAGTGGTGTAACCTGCTGCCATATCCTGTCCCGTTCGTCTTCGATATGTGCTGTGAATGTCAGATTCTCACAGCCCTCTTTCCTCATATAAGAAATTTCAGCTCTCTCGTGATTCTGAGTATAAATCAATTTTTTGTTTTCATTCTTCTTAACAGCGTTGCTTAAGAGTGCTGTCCATGGTATTCTCAACATCCTTCTGTAGAGCCTTATTCTGTTGCCTCCAGTTTTCTTTTCATCTGTGAAGAGATTGTTCAGCATTCACAGTCTTATCTCAAAATAACAAATAAAAATTAACTCATGGGTTATCTCTCTTAGTATGAACAACATACTCGTAGTGGATTGAAGAAAGGGTTTAATTCGATATTTCTTTCTCTTTTTTTTTGTTATCACGTAAAATTTACTCAATACAAGGCAGAAGAGAAACTCAAGGTAGAATGTTATTTAATGAGGTGTATAATATAAATGCAAGTAGAATGTTGTTGGGGATCTTCGTCGCCAATTTCTTGTGGAGTTGTTGTGGTGAAACTTCGCGCAAACTAGTAGTAACCGGTTTGGTCGGAAGTAAGACACGGAATACTGGAGGTAGGTTCAAAACAGTGTATTAGTATAACAAGAACAAGATATACAAAGAAAGTGTTAATAAACAGTAAATAGAAATAAGTAAGTCCGAACGGTACATTTACGCTGCGTATTGCCTGACTAGTAGCTGACTTTAACTGCGACTTAACTGTCTACTAGCTGTATACCGGAAATAAGGCAAGTAACTATATATAGTAAGAGGAAGAGTTTATTCCTCGTAGAAAGGCATCACAAAAAAACTAACGATTGTTGTGTTGGAGAAAATTCCACGAAGTAGCGGTTTCTAAAAAGAAAATTTCGTAGTGGAATACCCTTCTTACCAAAGTAATGCATAGGGAAGGGGTGTGATTCAATCCTGTGATGTAGCAAGGTGGGTCTTGGATATTAAGTTCTGAGCAGATAGCACGAAAGAAGGATGCGTGTCCGAATATTTACTATTGAAGTGTCAACATTTTCAACCCCATCTCAGATATGGCAGCAATGTACCATTTTTGAACGTCATGAGAAGCAGAATGTGCGTTGTGGTGCAGTGGATAGCGACTCGGAACGACAAATCGGGGAGCCGAGTTTAAATTCCAGTTGAATTCATGGCATTCACTTATGCACAAATACCATTGGGAAAGGTATTAATTGTAGAAGTCAAGGTAACTTACCGGGATCATCATGGATGCTTTCTAAACTATCATAGCCTCATCGCAATGGTAAGTGTCATGGCCTCCTCATGTTGGTAAAAGTTAGACCCGGATAAGCTCTTTTATCAAACATCTATCCAATGACAGGCCAGCAAATATAGCCAATGGCAGGCAAGCAAATGGATTGCCCCACTCTGAGCAATGGACTGGCCTATTCTGCAATAAATAGGCTCAAGTCTCGTTCTGGGGCCGTCTGAACATTTGTCGCTGATACCGTCGAACTACCTATTCGTCATTAACCAGTCTCTTCCTTCCAGTTATGGGTTAAATAATAGAACAGATTGGGTTCTATAGCCTTGGCTGGCAACCAGTCTACTGCAGAAAACAATGGTCACCGACTGGGGGATAATCTCCTGCTCAGTCAGTCATGTCTCTTCTTTACCTAAAATGTGTCTCACGTATGGCGCTTAACTGACTGACTGAGAGGCAGAATAACCAAGGGTACAGTGACTGGAATGT
This sequence comes from Ascarosepion bandense, assembly GCA_037127315.1. Lineage (NCBI taxonomy): Eukaryota > Metazoa > Mollusca > Cephalopoda > Sepiida > Sepiidae > Ascarosepion > Ascarosepion bandense. The sequence continues at coordinate 1,786,517 of JBBBDQ010001082.1, read as the reverse complement.
TATAGATATGAATACTTCTTTCATATGCCATGTGATCATGGCTCTTCACATTTTCCTGTCCATTATAGCTAGTTTTTCCTCGCTGTTTCCACGAAATTTCAACTAAATGAAAATTGGTCGTTTATAGTTAGCTTATTCTAACTATAAGCGACATTTTCGCTCAAATTTATGGGTTAAATAGCAGGACTTTGCTCTGTAGCTGTCAGTTTATCAGTATATTTGTACATTTGAAAAATAAATTAGTAAATAGTCTTAGTGTGTTTTAACTGCTCTTTCTCTCATACACATGAAGGGAGAAATCTTGATGGTTACACTGGGTGTAGAGGAAATGACAGAAAAAAGTTTGGGAACCACTACTCTAAACTAACTCACTGTAACAGCTGACGCCACATAAATATTTCATTGACACCTGGTATTTTCGCTAAAATCTGTACCACCTTTATTCTTTTTTGCCTTTCGCTCCTCAAAACAAAATCTGCCGACACCTGTGTCGCCCAGTGCAAAATGAACGTCTTGGTAAAATTATATCATTTTTACTGACATTTCACAACGGTCTCTCTTAGGTAAGACTGGTTCGAATTCATAGTTTTCCTCCTCCTAAACTAGTCGCCAACCAAAGCTATATTAGCCAGTCTGTCTTGCTCTCTGTCCATCGCTCTTTGAGAAGAGTTGGATTTCTTCTTTTTTTTTTTCAAGAGTATTATCACCTAAGAAATTATAATGAAGTCAATTGGATTTTTGTTTTAATCATATCACCCCGAGCAAGGCGGTAACGCTACTGATGTGCAGGGGGCTACATAAGAGTAAAAAAGATTAGAGGAGAGTGAAGAAAAGGACGAACTAGTTAGAAAGGAGCAAGAGAAGGAAGGGAACACAGGTGTGATATTCGGTCTGCGATTTCTCAGTCCGAGTTGCTATCCATTACTCCACCCTGTCTCCAAGCACTTTCACGGAGTTATAAAATAAAATGCAAGAGGTTACATATCTGTATAGACAAAGGAACGACTCATTTGTTTACTTAGTGTCACACTGCTTGTTCAAACCTGTCATTGCAAACCACTTAAGCGTATTGGAAATTTAAAGCCGACTATGTATGGTAGATCTCTCATTCTACTTTCTGTTCTTTGTTTATTTTTATTGACCTATCCTAGAGTCTAGTTGTGTGTTGAGGCATTCTTTTAGTGGTTCACTTTATATTGTCAGCTGAATCGTTGTCGCACAGTTCAATTATGATTATATTTTTTAAGAGTCAATGCCTACTATCAGAAATTGCTTTGAGGTCACCTCACCCTCGTTAGATAGGGCAAAGCTCTTCGCCAAGTTCCTTGCCTCTAATTCTACGTTAGATGATAAGGGCCACTCCCTTCTTGTCTTCCTCCCGTCTCATAGAAAACAATCTCAGTTTTATTCCAGCCTTGAAGGTGTCAACGCGCTACGAAGGTTACCGGTCCAGATAAAAATCCCGGTGATTGCGACGTTACATCAACACTGAGTGAAACCTAAATTGAGCGACTATTGGGACTTAAGCTCAGCTCAGGTCTCAAAGTGTATCTCGTAAGTAAATTACATCGCTAAAGATACTGAAAAATGACTGGCTCCAGTATCTGATCTCTCCTAATATACACTATCTTTACAAGAGCCAGATCAAGCCAAAAAATGAGATACTACTTCCATAGATGAGTAGGAACTGCCCAGTCTTCACTTTCCGGTTTTGATAGAGTTCAAAAGCGTCTTCGCGTCCTTTTGGATGATGAATTATTTTTCACCCTACAACTCAATTCCTACGGATGAAATGTCACGAGCATGTCTCTAACCTATCCCTATTTCCATGGAAAGTATTCGAACGAAGTACATTCCTTAGTTCAACCAGTTTTAACCTAACCTACGCCTAAGACCCGCCATACTACACACATTGTCACGAACCACTCATTCCCTTCAAATTCCATTGAGAAGACTTAAGTTCCACTCGAGCAACTTATTCCCACGAACTACTTTATGGAACCGACTCCCAAGAAGATACTCCCCAATAACTACAACTCTAACCTATCTAGAGTTAACCATTATCTTTCCTACATATATCTATAAATTGTGCATGTTACTCCGTAACACTCTACCAAGAGTGGCTCTTGAACCTTGTACAGGGTGAAAATTGTTGTAAAAAACATCTATCTTAAAAAATGACAGTTTTAATCAAGGTAAGTCTAACAATGAGCGTTGTGGTGCAATGGATATTAGCGCGGAACGAGAAATTGAAAAGCCGAGTTCGAATGTCAATTGAATTCGTTACATTCACTTACAATTGATGCTTAGTCCTTTCTTCTTGCTTTCTTTTACTACCTCCAATTCGTATGTCAGTTTTGTTTATTTTTTTGTTTATTTTATTATTTTATTTTTATTTTTTTTTGCTAGCAACCACACTTTCTGCTATCTTACAATTAAAGAAAGAAGGCAGCTTTTTGTTATCCGTGCAAAACAAAGTGTTTACATGAGAGACGAAAACAGACTTCTTCCCACATCCCTGTTAACAACACTGAGATATGCAGCAATTTTACAGATTGCATGGCAATGTGTGCACTTAAGGATTCATTGATAAATCAATAAAAGCTGAAAAGAAAGGACTGAAAAGACGAATCAACTATCAAAGCGAATTCAGTTCTGACAAGCTCTGTTTCTTTTTGCATCTATTGCCCGCTAAAGGATGTGCGTGCTGGTCCAGTGGATATCGGCTCGGAACATATCCTCCCCACCCCCCGGAATCTTGTTCTTTTCCTTTGTTCACTCTACTCTCATGCAACTCTCTTCACACCAGTATTGCTATCCTTCTCTTGCCCATTAACTGGCACCCCTTGTAACCGGTTCCTCTTCCGTTCCTCTTTGTCTTTGCTCTCCCCCTATGTAACCCTTCACTCTTATGTAGCCTCCTGCGCACTAGTGACAGTACTGCCTTGCTTGGGGTGAAATGATTAAAACAACGTTTCTTACTGCCGACGCAGCTTTTCTTCTCTTATAAACGTGTGTCTCTTTCCTTTCCAAATCTCTTTGTCAAAAATCGACAGCCAGATAACGTTAAGAAAATGTGACAAATACATTTTTGTCTGTTTCTGTGTGTTGCAAGTAAAAAAAAAAAGCTGCTGATTTTAGAGAAATTAATTTGAATGCTGAATGTGCGTTGTGGGCCGGCTGTGCGTCGTGGTGCAACGGATATCGACTCGGAACGACCAATCGAGTGAGACGAGTTCGAATTCCAGTTGAATTCCTTGCATTCACTTACGCACAAATACCCTTGGGAAAGGTATTAATTCGTCTCTTCCTTCCAGTTATGGGTAAAATAATAGGACAGATTGGGTTCTATACCCTTGGCAATGGCAACCTACAGCGGGATAATCTTCTGCCCAGTCAGTCATGTCTCGAATGAGACATGATTACCCAAGCGTGTAGCACGTATGGCACTTAACTGACTGAATTTGAAGTGAAAAACTGTATACTCTTATTCTGGTGATGGGAGGATTACATTTCTGACATTTGGACTCTTATGAAGGTCTGCCTCTATATGTTAAAATACATTCATGCTTTAAGCACACTAAACGGATTTAAAATTGAAATAAATTTTCTGAGCTAGTAAAATAAATTTCCAATTGCTTGCGTGTTTGGCTGGAAGGTTTGGCCGTCTGCGGTCGTATAAAATCAAACATTTAAACTTTGAGGCTTCTTTAGCAGATTCGCTAATTGTCACTATTAGAGGTTGAGCTCGAGGTAAAAAGTATGATTTCCAATGATGATTTTTAAGGCAGACAGTGTCACACTACTGGGGAAGATGGCACAAGGTAACTTTTTTTATGTGCTTTTTTTTTCGATTCATTAGTACTCCGTATTAAACTAAGTTGAATTTGTTGTCTGGCTGGTTGGTTTTACAACATATCAACCTTTGTCGGGTTCTTTAATGTCCATTTTTGCATCGGGCACAAAGCAAGGATTAACCAGGCCAAAGTTATCCACCAATCTAACCAAATAGATAGATAGATAGATAGATAGATAGATAGATAGATAGATAGATAGATAGATAGATAGATATGAAGAGACTGAGATAGATAGATAGATAGATAGATAGATAGATATGAAGAGACTAGATAGATAGATAGATAGATAGATAGATAGATAGATATGAAGAGACTAGATAGATAGATAGATAGATAGATAGATAGATATGAAGAGACTGAGATAGATAGATAGATAGATAGATAGATAGATAGATAGATAGATAGATATGAAGAGACATAGATAGATAGATAGATAGATAGATAGATAGATAGATAGATAGATAGATAGATATGAAGAGACTGAGATAGATAGATAGATAGATAGATAGATAGATAGATAGATAGATAGAAGAGACTGAGATAGATAGATAGATATGAAGAGACTGAGATAGATAGATAGATAGATAGATAGATAGATAGATAGATAGATAGATAGATAGATGATAGATAGATAGATAGATAGATAGATAGATAGATAGATAGATAGATAGATAGATAGATATGAAGAGACTGAGATAGATAGATAGATAGATAGATAGATATGAAGAGACTGAGATAGATAGATAGATAGATAGATAGATAGATATGAAGAGACTGAGATAGATAGATAGATAGATAGATAGATAGATAGATAGATAGATAGATATGAAGAAACTGAGATAGATAGATAGATAGATAGATAGATAGATAGATAGATAGATAGATAGATATGAAGAAACTGAGATAGATAGATAGATAGATAGATAGATAGATAGATAGATAGATAGATGAAAAGACTGACATAGATATATAGATAGATATTTGATTGATATGTTTTTTGTACGTCAACTCTTGTCAGGTTATTCAATTTTAAATTTCCTATAGGACACCAAGATAGGCTCAAACTCACAAGTCTGTAGTTATGGTCAATCAAACAAGCTTTAGTAACCATATCCTCCACCGACGTTTAAGTAGCTAGGCTATTTGGGCAATAAATGAGGATGCTTCATCGTGCTGTATTATCCAGGTATACTCGTTTCTTTGGTCAATATTTACTTCGATCTTTAAATACCCGATTATTAAATTTTGGGTACATAAGGTTTCAGAATCTGGCACAAAATATTTTTTTAAGTTTAGACAATAAAGCCACTAAGACTAATAGGCTTACTGATTGTGAAAGTAATGAGAAAAAGATTTTTTAAAAACCTTATTAAGGAGAGAAATCAATAAAATATCCAGGATTAAGAAGCAGGAAAATAACGATCGATATTGCATTTAAAAGAAACCGGTGGAGAGTTCCGTAAGCAAGAAGTGCGAGGAAAGAAATTAGTTAGGATTAGGGTTAGGGATAGGGATTAGGTTTAGGGTAAATAATTAGTTTCATTAAATAGCAGAATACTTATATCTAAAAAAATATATACTTTTAGTGAGTGAGGGCACATTCAAACCGGGTAGGCCACATATTATACCGGCACCTATCTATTTCATATGCGATTTTTTAATCATTTTTCCCAAACAAGACAGAAAAGCTACTAAGATACAAGGGGTTACTAAGAGTGATAGAATATGGGGAAAAGAAGAACAGCTTTAAGTGGCTAGACGATTTCGGGAATAAATGAGGATTTTTTCATCGTGGAGTAGGTCTACTCGTTTCTTAGGACAATATTGACTTCGATCTTTATATCAGACTAAAACCTGATTATTAAGTTTTGGGTAGATAAGGTTTCAGAGTCTGGCATAAATTCATTTTTTTAATTAAGGCAATAAATCCACTAAGACGCTTGGGCTTACTGTGTATGAAAGAATGAGAAAAAGATAAGACCATTCTTAAAGAGAGAGAGCAAAGATATATAAAACGAACAGGAATTGAGAAAGAAAATAACGATTGGCATTAGATTTAAATTTTCGAAGTTCAAAGCTTTTGATAAAATTAAATAAAAATAACAATAAACATAAATAAAAAAAATGTAGAAAAATAGTGAGAAATGGCCATAGAGAGATTATGTTGCGTCAATCTCCCAAATAGAATCACTCTTTAAAACTGACACATACCGGGCTTTTATCTAATAGACAACTTAGACAATCTTCTTTTTTGTCAAAGCACTTAATTTCTTGATGAATATTAACTACATAGAGAGAACATTATAAAGTAACATTTTCAGATCGAAAATCAGCTATTAACCGTGCCAGGCTACGGACTTAACTATCTACGCTTGCACAGTTTCATGAGGGAAAAAGACAATTATTTTACACAACAAACATTTTTCAAGATTATCTCTTTCCTTGTCAATGCACTTAATTCGGCAGTAAAGTATAATCAGAAAAATAGAAATGAATGCAATTAAATTTTCAAACTGAATTTCAGATAGCATATTAAGTTACAGACTTATTGATCCCTTATTTTTTAGCAATTTTTAAATAGTTCTCCCTCCATTTTTTTTTCTGTCTTTGTTGTTAATAACAGAGTCAAGTGCTATTTAAAAATAGGTTCCTGCTTATTTCAAAACAATTATTAATGTTCGCGTGAGGAAATGTTATATTTGCGATTGGTCGAGGACTGTGCGCTGACGCGACTCTAATCTTCAAAAATAGCTGCGGCTTCCACATCGCATTCACTGTGTAATGTGCACTGGCCAGAATAGAGACTCAGCTTGAACCAACCCGCTCAGCCACTTGTTGTTTGACGGTTCTTAATACCATTATTTCGCCACCGACTTTATCTCGTCTTCGATCAAGACAAGGCAATATGCACTAATGCTTAGTTCCCGGAGGTCCCCTTTTTGGGGTTGGGGTAGTGCATCTATTTTGAAATAAAAACGCTAAGATTAGCGGGCACACCCTGACTTCAGCGGTGTTAATATGCCGATGGAGTTTGGCAATTTCTGACACAATCCGCATAAAAATGTTTGTAGGTTTTCATTTAAAAGCTGGCCTCTGTTGTATCTCATTTGGTAAAGCAAAAAAAACAAAAACAAAAAAAAAACAACTTTCCTTTTATCATGCTCTATCGGTAGACTTTCTTAATTTCATTCTTTCCAAGCATTTTTATCCCTTTCCATCTTCCTTTCTTTCTTTTCGCTTTTCTTCCTTTGTTAATATTTCATTTTTTTATTATTAATTTTTATTCCTTTATTATGTCTCTTCTTTCTTTCTCAGCTTTTTCCGCCTGTTTTTTCTTTTTTTCTCCGTTTTCTTTCTTCTTTTTCTTAACGCTTTTCTTTCTTTCTTTCTTTCTTTCCGCCTTTCTTTCCGCTTTTTTCTTTTCTCTCTTTCTTTTTTCCTCCTTTTTTCTTTCTTGTTTTTTAACGCTTTTCTTTTTTCTTTCTTTTTTCTTTCTTTCTTTTTTCTTTCTTTCCACCTTTCTTTCTTTATTTTTCTTTCTTGTTTTTTTAGCGCTTTTCTTCTTTCTTTTTCTGTCTTTCTTTCTTTCTTTCTTTCCTTTTCTTTCTTTTTTCTTTCTTTCCGCCTTTCTTTCTTTCTTTCTTAACATTTTATTCTTTATTTTTCATTTTTTCATTCGTTCATCTGTCTTTTTTTCTCAGCCTTACAATTTCTTTCTTACTTTCTTTTTTTCTTTCATTTTTTTCTCATTTTTCGTCCTTACTTTTATCCATTCGGTTTTTCCTTCCCTCTTTCTTTCGTTCTTGGCACTTCATTTTTCTTCTTTCCGTCTTTCTTTCTTTTTTCTTTCTTACGGCTTTTCTTGTTTTTCTTTCAGCTTTTTTAATTCTTTTTTCTTTCATTCGTTCATCTTCTGTCTTATTTTTTCTTTCTCAGCTTTACATCTTTCCTTCCTTTCTTCTTTTTCATCCTTTCTTTCTTGGCATTTAATTTTTCTCTCTATCCGGCTTTCATTCCGCTTTTCATTCTTTCTTTATTCTTAACATTTCATTCTTTCTTTTTTTATTCAATTTTTTTCAACCATTCATCTTGTCTCTTTTTCTTTCTCAGCCTTCTTCTTTCCTTCTTTCCTTCTTTCTCTCTTTCCTTTTTCTTCCTTTCTTTCTTTCTCAATATTTCATTTTTTTCTCTCTCACTCTCTTTGTCCTTCTTTCATTCCGCTTTCTTTCTTTCTTAACATTTCATTTTTTTCTTTTTTCTTTTTCATCTGTTCATCTTCTGTCTCTTTTTTATCTTTCTTTCAACCTTACTTTTTTCCTTCTTTCTTTCTCCGCCTTTCTTTTTTGCTTTTCCTCTTTCTTTCTTTCTTTCTTTCTTTCTTTCTTCTTTTTCTTTCTTTACTCATAATATTTAATTCTGTCTTTTCATCTTTTTCTCAGCATTTTATTCTTTCTTTTTCATTTTTTCGTTTCATTTGTTCCATTTTATCTACTGCCTCTTTTTCTCAGCCTTAAATCTTTCTTTTTGTTTTCATTTTTTCTGAAAATTTCTTTAATGAAAGAAAAGTGAATAAAAAAGAATAAAATGTTCAGACAAAAAGAAAGGTGGAAACCTTTCTTCCTTTCTTTTTGTCTGAACATTTCATTCTTTTTTATTCACTCTTCTTTCATCCGTTCATCTTCTGTTTCCTCTTTACTTCTCAGTCTATCATCTTTCTTTCTTTTCAATAAATGCTTAATCCCATGGGCGACTTAGTTTGTATCACAATGCAATAAGTCAGTTAACTAGAGCGGAAGTCTTATGCATAAACACGGGAATGAAACAATTTGCCGTAAGGCATCATGTTCAACAACTCATTTTGGTGTCATGTGCAAAGTTTTTTTTTTTTTTTTTTTTTTTTTTTTTTTTTTTACCTAAAGATGAAGACCAAAAAGGATTGGCAAAGAAAAATAACTTAGCAAATAGATTCTAGGCTCTTAAAAAATAGAAAATAATTTCGAGGCTCTTAAAAAAAAACTAAACTTGCATCTTATTATTTTTTCGGGTCGCTGCGTTTTTCTGCGTTATCCGACACCATTTTCTTTTTACTTCTCCGGAATTTTATACCTAAGAATGTTTAAATAAAAGAAAGCCATCTTTTTATGCAATCGATTTAGGTTGGCAGCACTTTGTCGTTTATAATTTAGCTTTTAACCACGAAAAGAAAAGAGCGCTGACCTCCAAAATGATAATATTCCTCTTATATGGCAGTAAATGATGAACGATGGTGATGTTTGTAATAGTGGCGAGAATAATGGTCAAGAATTCGTCTAAAAATTAAGATAATATTCCTGTAAGATTTTAAGGTGTATTGAAATAGTAAAAGATGCCTTCCAAAAGCTAAACAAAGGAAATATTTTCATGGCTTCTACTCCAAAGAACTAAGGTCACTGGTGCCCCCCCCCCCACCTGAAGAATTTACTCGTGCAACCAGACTGGCAACAAGGTCCCACCCATTTACAGTTTGATCAACCAAATTTAGCCATCTACTTCACAGCTTCTTTTCTCACATTCCCGCCTGTGGAACTCGCTTCCGAATACTTGCTTTCCTGGCGGCTACAACCTCCAGGAATTCCCATATCTTATCCAGTTGACTCCAAACTTTCTACATCACCCTGTATATCTTATTCTTTTCCTTTCCCTCTACCTTCACAACTGTCTTCACTTCTGTGTTCACATCCTTCTCATGCCCTTTCTCTGAAACACCCTGTAACTGGTTCGTTATTCTCTTCACTCTCCTACTGCCTAAATTTTTATTCTTATGTAGCCCCCTGCAAATCTGTGGCGGTACCGCCTGGCTTGGGGCGAGACGATTAAAATAAGAAAAAAGCAAAGTAGAAAGAGGCAAGGAAAAGTTTGTTAGAAATAAATAAAATAGTACTGAGCTGTTATGTAATATCAATCTTCATATGGCAGTGAATGTGCGACAAAATCTCTCACAGATGAAGAGGAGTCTTGAGGCAAAAGAAATGTGGTCATACGGAAGAATGCTGGGAATACCATTGACGGGATATGTTAATAACGAGGGAGTTTTAAAGAAAATGAGAATGAAAGACATTTATTAATATAACCAGAAAGAGGGAGTGGAAATATAATGAGAGAAAAAGGCCTAGAGAATTTGACACTCACAGGATATATTGAAGGCAAGGGAAAAGTGTGATGCGCCGAGTAACCTACCTAACAAAATATATATTTTTGGTAGAACAGAAACTAGTAAGAGACAAACATTGTTTACAGCAACAAAGCATAAAAAGTTTTAGCGGAGAAGATGGGAGGAATAATAATGATAATAATCTTAAAGTAAGAATTCTGTCACTCTTGTTAGAATATACCGTATATAACGTACAAGGCAACTGGGCGTATAAGACGAATCCCAAGTTTTCAAGTTAAAATATAGGCTTCGGGTTATATTCAGCATAGAAGTTGAACCCCCAAAATTGTATTGTAAAATGTCAGTCATTGTCAACTGCCGTACGTGATACACGCTTGGGCGATTATATCTTGAAAGAATCATGACTGAATGGGCAGATACTTCTCCGGCAGTAGTTTGCCATTACTTTCTGCGGTAGACTGGTTGCCAGCCAAGGTTATAGAACGCAATATGTCCTGTTATTTAACCCATAACTGAAAGGAAGAGACGGAATAATACTTTTCCCAAGGATATTTGTGCATAAGTGAATGAAAGGAATATCAACTGGAATTCAAACTCGGCTTCCCGATTTCTCGTTCCGAGCCGATATCCACTGAACCACAACGCGCATCCTTTGTAAAATGTACTGTATTCAATTTATGTGATCGATACCGACTTGGCAGACCGGCTGCAGTCTCTCTCCCACCGGCGTGACGTGGCTTCCCTGTGTCTCTTCTATAAATACTTTCACGGCTTCTGCTCCGATGAACTTAAATCACTGGTGCCCCGTTGGTACGAATTTGCACGAGATACTAGATCAGCAACTAGGTCCCACTCTTTTACAGTGAAAATGTAACCGCAATTTCTACTCCAACAGCTTCTTTTCTCGCACTTCCCGACTGTGGAATTCCCTTCCACATGATTGCTTCCCCGACAACTACAATCTCCAGGAGTTTAAATGTAAGGTCAACAGACACCTCCTAACACACTAACTCGCATCCATTCTCTCAAACACTCTTCCCATCTACCCAACCCTCAGCCTCGGTATCCTTACCCGTCTATCACCCTACTTCTGACATTTCCTATATCTAACCACTATTTCTCTTTACCTTCCCCTTGCGCAATAGTGGCAATGGAATGCCTTGCTTGGGATGAGATGATTATATATAAAAAAAAGAATATACTTTATTTACACTCTAATTCTAAAGAATAATCGATGTCGAGATATTGTTAATTATCTACCACAACCTAAAATAATTGATGAATGAGTGCTGTGTTTTTGGTGAGTTATTACGGTCGCCTGAATGTCTTTTCCCCGCTAACTCTCCACTCGTTCTACTCTTCTCGAATGCGATCTTCAAACGGCGTGTTGAGACACACATCCAATTGTCTTTAAGTTCAACATTATGGGGAAAAAAAAGCCGAAGCAGGGGTTAACCTAACGTTAAAATTTTCCCAGGCTAACAACTTACCATAGACTACAGAACCGCCAACCTCCGGCCCGCGAGCCACATCCGGCCCTCGTGTGAATCTTGTCCGGTCCGCTACTCTGGACACGATATAAATATAGGTAAACCAAACCAAAGTGACAGTTGATAGTCTGAATATATTGCGTCGAAACTAAAAAGTGTTTTTCTTTTTACCTGGAGAATGTGTTTTACTTTTATTCTTTATATAGGACTGAAGAAAAAAATTCCATTAAAATCGGTTGAAAACACTATTTTTAGTCATTTAAAAGTGCCCGCTCACGAAAGCTATTTCACAGAAAAAGTGAAAGTGAGGCCGTACGCTAATTTTGGCGATCTAGTAGGGATCGCCAAAATTAGCGTACGGCCTCACTTTCACTTTTTCTGTGAAATAGCTTTCGTGAGCGGGCACTTTTAAATGACTAAAAATAGTGTTTTCAACCGATTTTAATGGATTTTTTTTTCACTACTGATTTATGAAACATTTATTTTAAAGATGTAATATTTTTTAATAGAATTCCCGTTAGATATTAAATTAGACTGAATCTTTGCTTTCTTCAAACACATAGAAAATTTATTCACATATTTAATAACATGGCTCTTCTCCATGACACTGAAGCCATAGCTGTTTGGTCCTCCTTGATTCTACATAGCTTTTTGGCCATCACTATTCAAAAAGTTGACAACCCCTGGTCTAAAGTTTGCAATTTATACCTAAAGTATAAGACTGTCCTCTATTTGGAGTGGAGAATTTTTTAAGGTTAAAATGTCTTCTTGTACACTGATATATACGGTAAGTATATTTATGATAATTCTTTATAATATATAATTTGATCAAGCAATTAGTTCGTATTTTTGTTATTTTTGTTATTAGATGGTAAAAGTATAGAATGATCAATAAAGACAAATCGAAGTTAGTAGTAAATAAAACAGTGTTATTGGTAAAATTATTGATTTCATTATTGGATCATGTTATTCAAGTCAGGCAATTATGTGTAAAAATAATGTAACCTAAATGTCTACCAAGGCTTTGCTCGATGGTCAACATTTTTATGACGTCTCTGTATAATTGGTCCTCGATCTGACCAATATGCCTTATTGTCTCATCCTTCAGCTGTTGAATTGTTGTTGGCTTGTTGGCATAGACCTTACTTTTGAGATGACCCCAAAGGAAAAAATCTAAAGTCGTACGATCTTGGGGGCCAGTTGACATCATTGTTTGGAGAGATGATGCGATCCTGGAACTTCTCTTGTTTGAACATCCATTTTCGTAGTAGGCTACGGTGACTTTAACACGTCGTTCGATTGTTAATCTTTCCATGGTTAAAATTACCAATGACTAAGGTTGTTGAATCTGAAAGAAATTTTTAAAAAATCATTAAACGCTTAAAATTAATTCACATTTAAAATAGGTCCAAGTTATTGGGACAACCTATACCTCTATTCTAAAGTAGTCCTCACCTTTGTATTTTTAATTGACAACTTCTACACATCTATTTTCAATGAAGTGAAGTTAAGTTCTTCTATTTTAAAGTAGCTCTCACTTTTATATTTTTAATTTACAACTTCTACACATCTATTTTTCATGAAGAGAAGTTAAGTTGTTCTGTTCTAAAGTAGCCCTCCCCTCAGTATTTTTTGATTTACAACTTCTACACATCTTTTTTTTTTTTCATGAAGAGAAGTCAAGTACTCCTGTTCTAAAGTTGCTCTCACCTTAGTATTTTATAATTTATAACTTGTACATATCTATTTTCAATGAAGTGAAGTTAAGTTCTTCTATTCTAAAGTAGCCCTCACCTTTGTATTTTTAATTGACAACTTCTACACATCTATTTTCAATGAAGTGAAGTTAAGTTCTTCTATTCTAAAGTAGCCCTCACCTTTGTATTTTTAATTGACAACTTCTACACTTCTATTTTCAATGAAGTGAAGTTAAGTTCTTCTATTCTAAAGTAGCCCTCACTTTTATATTTTTAATTTACAACTTCTACACATCTATTTTTCATGAAGAGAAGTTAAGTTGTTCTGTTCTAAAGTAGCCCTCCCCTCAGTATTTTTTGATTTACAACTTCTACACATCTTTTTTTTTTTTTCATGAAGAGAAGTCAAGTACTTCTGTTCTAAAGTTGCACTCACCTTAGTATTTTATAATTTATAACTTGTACATATCTATTTTCAATGAAGAGAAGTTAAGTACTTCTGAAGTCGCCCTCACCTTTGTATTCTTTTTAATTTACATCTTCTGAGCATTTATTTTCCATGAAAAGAAGTTAAGTACTTCTATTCTAAAGTAGGACTCACCGTTGTATTTTTTAATTTACAAATTCTACACATCTATTTTCCATGAAGAGAATTTAAGTACTTCTATTCTAAAGTAGACCTCACCTTCGTATTTCTTTTAATTTACAACTTGTACAATTTATTTTCCATGAAGAGAAGTCAAGTACCTCTATTCTGAAGTAGACCTCACCTTTGTATTCGTTTTAATTTACAATGAAGACAATGGTCTAATAGGCATATAGTATATGGAGATTAAGAAAGAAATAAGAGGTTGTGTTGTTAAACATGTTTGACTGCTGATTGAAATTATCTGGAAGCATTGAGCAGACTCAGTTCATGTCCTAACTTCTGCGACTAATGAAAACATCTATATCTAGTTTAATAAAAAATACTACATATCTTATTACCGAAAGAAATATTGTATATCTTATTAGTAAAAGAAATGCTGCATATTTTATTACTGGTTGAATCGTGAATAATTTTTTATTAATCTCCATGAAGATGGCTCATGTGAGCCGAAAGCTTAGAACCAACTTACTAAAAAAATACCAAATGTTGGAAAATTTTTGTCTTTATTTCCACCTGAAATTAAAGCCAAAATACGATGTTTAAAACGGCTCATGATTTAACATAATAGACATTCATTGTCTCTTATATTTAACAGTATATGTTTAGAAAAAAAACATATATATATATATATATATATATATATATATATCCTTGTGCAAATTAATTGAAACAAAACGAATAATGACCTTTCACACTTTCCCTGATCACATAAACATCGTCTCTTACCGTTGTTTTTCTCTTTCGACAGCAATTTCGTTTACGTTTTGGACTGATAGCTTGTTTCTTTGCCTTTATGACACGACTGAGAGTTGAAAGGCTGACACCAACAATATCCGCGATTTCTATGTAAGGCTTACCGGCATGTTCGTGCAGCGTTACAATTTTCGTACGCTTCCTTGGAGTAACGTCCATCGCAGACAACGGCCGTAGGAAAACTAATCGACAGTCGAGACAATAGTATCTGGGCGTGATAAACATGTGATGCAATCAACAGATTACGCAATATTTTCATGGTCAAACAAATTTCATCATTCACCTCGAAAATAGATTCATATAACTCCCTATCACTGCAAATGACCTACTCTGAGAAAAAATTGAAATCGATTATACCCTGTGACCTCAGTGGATCTAAAACTGACTGCATGGTGAAAGAAAGGAAACTAAAGCAGTTGTTACAATTAGTTTGCACAAGTGTGTACATGGATATGCTACTACATATTTAACAAGAACACTCACGTACTTTGTTTTTTTTTTCAATTGGAGTAGATAGATCTATCTATCGTCCGGTTCACACTCGTCTATTGAACAGGTTAAGACGCTCATCTCTTGTTCCTTGTTTAGGATGTAGTTTCCGGCTTTCTCTTTACCAATCTTCTCACTTTGTTTTTGTTTTTTTTGTTTTTTTGAAGTAGTTAGATCTATCTATCGCCCGGTTCACACTCCACCCACGTCTATTGAACAGGTGAAGAGGCTCATCCCTTATTCCATGTTTAGGATGTAGTTTCCGGCTTTCTCTTTACCAATCTTCTCACTTTGTTTTTGTTTTTTTTGTTTTTTTGAAGTAGTTAGATCTATCTATCGCCCGGTTCACACTCCACCCACGTCTATTGAACAGGTGTAGAGGCTCATTCCTTGTTCCCTGTTTAGGATGTGTTTTCCAGCTTTCTCTTTTCCAATCTTTTCACTATTACGTAGCCCCCTGCACATCAGTGGCGTTACCGTCTTGCTCGGGGTGATACGATTAAAAAAAAAATATCTCTCTGACCATAGCTCTATTAGGTCTCATTTTAATACACATAGAGACTCTATACGAAACATCTTCGTCGATAATATAAATATAATAGTATCAACCACATTTTAAAATTATGGAATCATTATTAAAAAAAAGAAAATGCCAACATTAAATATTATCATCTACGAACATGGCCACAATGTTTTCACCATTTTTTAATATAAAACATTCTTATGATACTACATACAAACACAAAACAATTTATATATTCAGTTAAATTTAAAATAAAATTCATCCTTAATAATGTTTAAAGGTATAGCATTTTTAAAATTTATGTTCCGAAAAGAAAAAATTTTAAAGATCACATGAAAATCATATAAAATCTTAACAATAGCATCTTTGTCATTTTTAACGAAAGTTGCATATATATATATATATATATATATATATGTGTGTGTGTGTGTGTGTGTACGGTATGTATGTGCGCATGCGTGTGTGGTGGGATGTTGTATATGTGTGTGTGTTTTAGGGATGATGAAAAGTTCTTGAAAGAAAGAAATATGTAAAGGGAGAGAGAAAGAAAAAGAGGAGATAGTGCAAGAGGAAAAGATAGAGAGTAAGAGAAAAGGAGAAAGAAAGAGGAGGATGGAGAGAAAGAGTGAGAAATAGGAAAAAGAGATAAAGAGAAAGACAGAAAGTAAAAGAGAAAGAGAGGACAGAGAGAAAAACAGAAAGAAAAAGCAATAGAGCGAAAAAGGGAAAGAGCAAAAGAACGAGAGAGAAAGGGAGAAAGGGAGAGAGAAAGAAAAAGAGGAGATAGTGCAAGAGGAAAAGATAGAGAGTAAGAGAAAAGGAGAAAGAAAGAGGAGGATGGAGAGAAAGAGTGAGAAATAGGAAAAAGAGATAAAGAGAAAGACAGAAAGTAAAAGAGAAAGAGAGGACAGAGAGAAAAACAGAAAGAAAAAGCAATAGAGCGAAAAAGGGAAAGAGCAAAAGAACGAGAGAGAAAGAAAAACAGAGAGAGAGAGAGAAAGAGAGAGAGAGAGAGATCATGATTACATGGAGTGATTTTATTTTGACACTTAGGAACAAGATGGAATTCCAAATATTTCTCTCACTATTTTTTTATTCTGTATTTTCTTTTAGTTTCATATATATATATATATATATATATATATATATATATATATATATATATATATAGTATTAGAGGAAGTATTATATATATCGCGATCGAAGAAGATATTTTAAACGCGCTTATTATTTGGTTGACCTCTTACAAAATCAAATCATTCTAAAATAAATAGTCAGAAGCGATTGACTCCAGAACATTTGTCTTCTGAACTCACAATTTTCGCCAGCGGGTGAGAGCTACAGACCGTAAGAATAGTTGCTTAGGGAAATAGTTATTAATTAGAATATCCACAGGAGGCAAACCTTAGCTTCTCTTCCAATTCCGAAGAACGCTATTTACAGAAAGAACCTGTTGCTAAAACAGGCTTAATATTTTAAATATCAAGGCAGTTGTCCGGAAAAGTTTTGGATTTTATTTCGCGGTGAATCGTCGCTCGTTTTCGATTGATCAGAAAATAATGGTAACTCCCAACAGTCTCCCCCAGCAGTCACCCACCCATTTAGGCATACATCTAGCCAGCCATCCGTCCGTCCATCTATGCATCCATCCATCCAGCCCATCAGCCTACCATACATTCATCAACCATCTATTCTGCCATACATTTATCCATCCATCCAGTCAGCCATCCAAACATCCAATCAGCCAGCCATTTTGTTATAATTCTATCCATTCAGCCTTCAATCCATTTATTCAACCATTCAGTTTGCCATGCATTCATTCATCGATCTAGCCAACTAGCCAGCCAGCCAACTAGCCATCCATCCATCCAGCCAGCCAGCCAGCCAGTCATCCATCCATCCATCCAACTAGCCATCCATCCATCCATCCATCCATCCATCAAGCCAGCAAATTAGCCAGCCAGCCAGCCAGCCAGCCAGCCAACCAACCAACCAACCAGCCATCAACTAAAAGTACAAGGACAAAAAGGGATCGTAAATCGTCAAAAGCAACCAAAATGTAGACATTGTGGAGATACACGATCATCCACTTAACAAGTTTGTGCGTCTACATAAAAAAAAAACGAAGTTGGATGGTGAAGAGTTAAAGGTTACTTAGAGCAACAAAAGATGGAAAGTTGTGGACAGCCATGATCACCTACGTGTTGAAATAATTAACTAGATATAAAAGAAGAAACATCTATGTCTGAGTGTGTTTGCTTGAGTATCGTGTGTATACATTTGATTCATTTTCATCTATCATTAGTTTAGTAACTATTAAGAGATATAGCTTGTCATTTTCACATGATTTACTCCAAGAAGCGAATGCCTGAACCAATATTATTGCCTGTTTAGGTAAATTACCATAGGTAGTTTGCAGTTTTGACAGGAAATATCAGAGGTCTGAATAAAATTTAATGTCTATCCAAAGCATTGATCTAAAAAGAGTTCATCTATGATGACCCCAATGTTAAGTGGGTTCACCCTAAGAGATATCAAAGTTGTGTACTGAGAATGTCAAACAAACTTTATCAAAGTAGAGTTATGCAAAAAACAGTTACCTCTTAAACTTTAGTGAAGAAGAGTTTACATGTGATGACCTTAATATATACTCGGTCCACTCTAAGAGCCACCATAGTAAGTTTTGTACGCGATGTCATATCAGAACATTATAAGATCGAGGCACCTAGATTTATTTAGAAGGTAGCCTCCAAGCCACCAAGTGCTGAATCGGGCCTCAGAGGATGTCGGTGGCTGCAACAACATAAACAAGGAAGTGAATCCAGCACTCGACCTAGGATAGGTGAGACATAATGCCTTACACCTTCTGAAGAAGAAGCATGAGCACTCGAAGAAAGACCCGTAACCACATACCCTCGATTCGTCTGAGGTGAGTTGCCGAAGTCATGCAGAGAATAAATTAATTTAAGCATGAAAAACTTTATTCATTATTGACGTGGCATTACGCATAATTTCAATCCGAAGAGGTGTAACCAATAAAGAGAGTGAGAGATAGATAGAGAGAGAGAGAGTCGGTCAGTTAAGTGCCATACGTGATACACGTTTGGGCGATCATGTCTCGAAAGAGACATGACTGACTGGGCAGAAGATTATCATGCAGTAGGTTGCCATTACTTTCTGCGGTAAACTGGTTGCCAGCCAAGGCTATAGAACCCAATTTGTTCTATTAGTTAACCCATAACTGGAAGGAAGAGACGGATTAATACCTTTCCCAAGGGTATTTGCGCGCAAGTGAATACAATGAATTTGGCTGGAATTCGAACTCGGCTCCCCGATTTCTCGTTCCGAGCCGATATCCAATGCACCACAACGCACATCCAGAGAGAGAGACAGAGAGACAGAGAGATAGAGAAAGAGAGAGAATATACAAAGCGATAAATCAATTACAACCGGAAAAGAATGGCGATTTTCTAAGCGCAGCTTAAATGTGACACAAGACCAAAATTATGGGACACCCAGTGAGGATTGAACTCATTACTCAGTTATGATTTTAGCTAGACAAGCTTGCTAACCGATGTAATGAATATGTAATGAATATGCATCGTCTTGGTTCCCCCTCACAGGAATGTGACTGGCTGGTGTCAGCCATAAATACAGACGAAGGCGAGGATGCATAGAGGTCTACGTCTATTCGACTAGAGGTCTACGACTACATGTCTACTTGTCTACGTCTATTAAATATCCTACGTCTAATGTTACTGCATACGATGAGTACCGTCCGTTATGTCTACTTGCTAGATTGTCCTACCCGGTTACATTTGCCAAAACCGCTTAGCTACTCAAATCAGATATATATCCCTTTCCGGGACATATCACTGACCATTACACCACCTCGAGGTGCCTAAACAGGGAAGGAATGGACACGCAACAACAACGCCTAGCGTGTTGAGGCTCTTACTTACTAGATTAACAAAGCATACAACAAGAGTAGACTAGTTATCAAATCAGATATCTTGCATATCTTCCTGAAATAACGACCTGTTTTGAAAAGAGATCGTAGAAGTAGGGATATGGTTAATGTTTGTTAAATTGGCCTTGTGTGAAACATAACCAAACTTCTTACAACTTACAGGTTTTATCCAGAATTATCAGAAGCAAAAGTATACCTTTTGCCTGTTTAAATAGAAACTTATTAATAAAACAGAATAACATGAATTGGTAGAAGTTAAAAGTTTAGTAAGAAACCGTAGTAAGAAGTTAAGGGTATCAAGAGTTCGTAGTAGTCCTTACAAAAAGGAGTTAATGTGTACGTAGACAGGAACGTATGTGTGTATGTATGTATGAGCGTTATCGTTAGGTAGGTTTATCTTTGAAGTTATCGCTCAGTCTTAAAGGATTCCGTTCGGTTATCAAGTATAAGAAAAGGCAGACGGGTGAACCATGACAATAAAGAGGTAAAGAAGAAAGATAGAGATACTAATGATGATCGCTTGACGTTCGTCGAGAGCCGTGTTAATTACGCTCGTCATCTTCTCTCTGGCGACAGGTGAACTTGACACGTCATTGTTATTTTTTTTTTTTCGTTTGTGTGGCTCGAAAAGGTCATTTGGGAATTCACTCCCGGATGTGATTCTGGCCTTTCCATTGGAAGACGAAGAAACTTCGCGTTTTCACGCGAAAAGTTCCTAAAGAATTTGTTTCTGATAATTGAAAATAATTTGAATTTTGTTTTTAGATGTATCCTAACTTTCTATTGGCCGAAAAACATTTCGCATCAAGGTGTGAAATTTAACGAGTTTTCTTTTGAATTCACTTTTGCGTGTGTGATAAGCAAAGTTTGTAAATTCGAGTCTTTTTAATCTCTAACAAAACCAATTAGCATTTGAATTTTAAATCTAGATCTTGTTTTGTTCACTACAAGAGAATGAAAAGGCATTTAATTGTAACAAGCGTTAATCAGTAATGACAAAAAGCGCACTGACAAACAGATATTCCTTGTTGAAAACAAAACTAGGATTGTTGACAAAAAGAATTCTAATTGTCCTGAATTTATCTCTCGCTACTTTTAAAAGTTTCATCTGCGAATAAATTGCTTCATTGACTTGCGAAAATGGAAATCTTAACGTGGACGGATGTTTCGAATATGAAGATTAATTTTAGATTTACTATGAACTGCTGAGGTTTTTAAAATGACATGTTCCTTTTAGGGCGTAAGCAATTATGGCTCTTCACATACGTTTAGCTCTTTCCACATCACATTATTACTGTACAATTTAATAATATTTTCTGGCTTTGAATATCCTGCAAAGGGTTGATAAGCTGTAAAAAAGGAGTAAATAAATCAACAGGATACTCTTTTTTTTTCTTTTTTTTTTTTTTTGCTACTTGCGATGAAATCACGAGATATATACTAGATTGTTTCCTCGTTATATTGAACCCCATCATTTTGAATTTAGAGTTGTCTTTCTCTTTGAATGAGTTTCATACCAAGCGAAGATAACTCAGTTTACCTTGCTATTTAACCCTTAACGGCGAGAGAAATTAAATGAATAAATCTTATGATGAGAAGAGCATTTGTGCGAAAGTAGATGAATAGGTGGGATTTGAACTCACTGCTCCCACTTTATGTGCTTCTGACCGTTGTGCGACACGTTCAAATAAAGTAAGCATTACGTTTTTTATGTTTTAAAAACTTTCGGTTAAAAAAAATATATACTGTCAGAATCTAAACTGAAGTTTTGTCTCCCTAGAGTTTGAAGGTGGAATATGCCTGATTATAATTTTTGTTTTTATTTATTTAAATCCGACTTAATTGAATGGAAAAACATTTTCATTCGTTAATTGATTCTGTCAATATTTTATCCTTAATTCATAATCCTCAAGTTGGTGTAATGGTTAGCACGCTTGTCTCGCTAGAATCATTACAATTGAGTAGTGAGTTCGATCCTCACTGGGAGTTCCTTTCTTTCGGCCTTGTGCCACATCTAAGCTGTGCTTAGTAAATCACCATAATGCTTGCTTTGCTTTGAATATTGCTGACACATCTGGTCTGGTGCACCTGCTATAAATTTAAAGATTGTAGATGAAATAGAAAGAAAAATCTGCAATGTTATTAGTCCTGACCTGGCATCGTGGCTTCAGTCACTTTCATCGTTGTAATGTAGTTTCCCTGTACCTGTTTTCTTTAAAAACTTTCATGTTTATTATTCTGAAGGACTTTATGATATTTAGGCTTTAGAATTTAATCACAGTACTAGATTGGCGATAAGGTTCATCAGTTTGAATTGGAAATGGCTAGATGCAACCGTAAGTTCTATCGTAATAGTTTCTTCTATCTCACTTCTTCCGGATTCTTGCTTCCCAGTCAATTTCGATTTTCAACAATTTGAATACAAGGTTAATGGCTAACTTCTCTTTTCTTAATTATTGTTCTTTTATTTTTCTCTTCCCTTAACAATGTTCATTTCTCATGTCCTCCAGGACTCGGTAACCTCCTTTGCTTTTTGATCGCTTTGTAATATAACAATCTAGGCCCACCCGAGGAAGTGAGGAAGCGGGGGTGTTTTCCGGTCGTTGAAAGGAACGGATGTTTGTTTGACCTTATTTCCGGCAGTAGCGGAAATGGCTACAAGAGGCAGACAGAACAGGTGTCTCTGAGAATTACGTAGGCGTCGCGTGGGCAAGGCAAAGCCGGAAGAAACAAGTCCCGGTTTTGGAAGATATATAAAGACTGCGAAAACACGGATTCGCCAGTCAGAGGAGAGAGCCAGTCAGAGAGACGAGTCTAGACAGAGGCAGACAGAGGAGCAACAGATACGACGACACTCCCCCGTCACCCCGTCAACCCTTGGAAGCGCGCTCTCACTCTCTGTTCACTAGGCTACACGGTCCATCGTTCATTAATAAAAATATCACTGATATATTTTTATATACACCCGTGTTTGTTTGTGGCCTTGTACCAGACAGTTAAATATACAACAGCTTTATTGTCTTGCTTAGAGTGAAATAATTTCAAAAATTCATTCTGAGAACATAAAATCCACAAAGGACTTGATGGCGCCTTCTTTCCAGTCATTAAAATATATTTTATTCTATTTTACCGATCTTTGTTGACTATCCTCTACATCTGCTTTTTATTAGTTAGTTAGTCAGATGCCATACGTGATACACGCTTTGGGTGATCATGTCTCAAAAGAGACATATGACTGACTAGACAGAAGGTTATCCCGCAGTAGTTTGTCTTTGCTTTCTGCGGTAGAATGATTAATACCTTTTACCAAGGATATTTGTGCGTAAGTGAATGCAAGGAACTCAACTGGAATTTGAACTCGGCTCTCCGAGTTGTCGTTCCGAGTCGATATGCATTGCACCACAACGCACATCCGGCTTTTTATTAACCTTTCTATTTTCTCCTCTTAGACACTTTGTGCATATCATATATAAGCAGTTTATACTCTCTAGGTCTTTAGTCAAATACCGCAGAAGGTTTATGGCGTAAATATTCAAGGATCTTGCTGTCCTTTCAAAACTACTTTGACTTGTCAGGTCAGCTTTCATCGTGTATCGGCCATAAAAGGCTTGCGAGTTACTGAGCAGACATTTCAATTCATTTAAAACCTCACCTTAAAATAACCTGAACGCAGCAAAAAGATTCTCTCTGTCATTTAAATAATTACTTATTTCCAATATAAGCATCAACCATCTTCCACATGGATTAGAAATTTGGATCTTCGCCCAAACAATCGGCCAGCCCGAGACGATCAGCCAAAATATTTTTTTAAACAAATTCGATCTAAAAATTCTGCTCGATATGTCGCCATTCCCAATATAAATTCTCCAATTTGCTACTGAATTAGAAAAATTAGATATATTCAACCCTTTTCAACCTATCAGTATTTGTTGTACGCTACTGTCTATACACACTGTGACATTGACCAACTATTTGTCTCAAGACCATGCCGATGGGATTTCATTGCATCGTTTGTCTAAATTTGTTTAAACAAGCCCTCGCGGCTATGTGGCACCAGCTCAACCGATCTGATGCCAGTTTCCTATCTTAAGAGTAGACACTAATAAATCTTTGGACCTATCGACCCAGTGGATCGTTCGAAATAACTGTTCAATCTAACGGAGAATATTTGCCATTTTGTGGCCAGAAGCGAGAAACTTAGTCTCTAGTCGACCTTCTTTTTAACATCTGGATGATTTAACGATTGAATTTCACTTAATTTCTTCTTTCAGAAAGGGATTTTCACTTAAAGTTCACTTAAAATCGCATATGAATGTGTGTACATAGTCATATATAACATTTTCTCCTCTGAGAAAAATCAGAGTCGAACTTGGATAGTTCGACCCTGATTTTATTATATCTATCAAAATCTAACTAAATAGACTTTCTCACTATAACCGAACATTTTAAAACATACCTTAAAATCCTAATTGTTTTGGCATTAAATAACCCACTGCGGTTGTTATGCCGTTAAATAAAACTGAAACTAAAACAAAAAATCTGTTATTTTTGACATTGAGTCCTCATCGGATTAGGATTCCCCGTGGAATTAACTTTACAAATTACCAAGGGTACTGCTTAATTATTGTTATGGGGACTTACCCATTGAACTCTTCCGAACTATATATAAGTAGCAGTTCTAATAAATATATATATATATATATATATTCTAGCAGATAACTCTGACGCCAGACTAACAGTCACACTAATAATATCTCATTGGTATATGTTTGTACTACTGTTTTCTTAACGCTATTCCGTCTTTATGTCTTTATTTCTGGCCCTAATAGGACCACAACTATATTTAGTTGTCCCTCCCAGTAAGGGCAACATGTGACACATGGTCAGTTTTGACTGGGATTTCCGGGCTATATGGCCCGGCCAAAACATGTCTGTCTATTTTTGCCCAGTCGTGCTTCTACCCTTCGGCAGAACCCCGACTGGGTTATTGCTCTCTGCTCAGAAGCAGATATCGCCCTCTACCCGAAGGCAGAGAGCTGACATTGTTATAGTTGAAGAGTCTCAGCAACTCTAACAACAACAATAGGACCACAACAACTTAGTGATGAGGTCACAACAATATATATATTCCTTCTGTATATTTTCTTTTCCTCTTTTTTTCTTTGTCTTTATATAAGTATAATTTGATTGGAGTAGATAGACTAAACTATCGCCCAGTTCACACTCCACCCACGGCTATTGAACAGGTGAAGAGGCTCATCTCTTGTTTCCTGTTTATGATGTGGTTTCCGTTTCTCTTTTTCAATCTTTTTACTCTTACGTAGCCTCCTGCGCATCAGTGGCGTTATCGCCTTGCTCGGGGTGATATGATTAAAAAAAAAAAAATTCTTTTTTAAAATAAATGTCAAAAGATTTTATCCCAGGAACTGTGTATCTGTCTGCAATTCTCTTACGGCCAAAAGTTTTAAATTCTCTATCTTAGTCAGTTCTTTCCTCTCTATATTTTCTCACTTAGTTCTTTCCTCTCTATATTTTCTCACTTAGTTCTTTCCTCTCTATATTTTCTCACTTAGTTCTTTCCTCTCTATATTTTCTCACTTAGTTCTTTCCTCTCTATATTTTCTCACTTATTTTCCTCTTCACTTTCTATTTCTTCTGCATTTTTCCCTTTCCTCTTTCTTTTCCTTTTGATTTCTCATCTTATTTTCTGATCTTTTCTTTCTTCTTTCTTTCCACTCCTTCTTTACTTCATACAAAAAAAAAAAAGAAAAAAAAAACATTCCAAAAAAATAAAGAGAAATGAGCTTTTTTTCTTTTAAATAAAAACATTTTTTTTTAAAATCATATCACCCCGAGCAAGGCGGTAACACCACTGATGTGCAGGGGGCTACGTAAGAGTGAAAAGATTGGAAAAGAGAAAGCCGGAAACCATCTCCTAAACAGGGAACAAGGGATGAGCTTCTACACCTGTTCAATAGACGTGGGTGGAATGTGAACCGGGCGACAGTTTAGTCTATCTGCTCCAACTGAAAAAAAAAAAAAGAAAAAAGAAAAGAAAAGTGAAAAGATTGGAAAAGAGAAAGCCGGAAACCACTTCCTAAACAGGGAATATTACCATCATTATTAACTTCCTGATGGGGCATTATCTTTTCAATGTCTAAACAAAATGTACAATTTTGTAGTAGTTTGCACATGTTTTAAAGTAATATATATATATATATATATATATATATATATATATATATATATATGTATTCTTTAAAATCTTAAATCTTTCCTCCTGATTACTCAGCTTTTGTTCTTGCGCCATAGCTTGTTTCTGTTTTTCTAATTTTTCCATACCCAGTAACTCCTTAGTGGCTTCACTGCTTTGCATGTGGTAAACTCGATCAATATATAAAAAAGACATGTCAATAAAAAGTACCCTTGTAAAAACCATGAATATTTTTTTTCGGTTATGTTTTAAATAGCATGACTATTTTAGGTGCGTGGTGTAATGGATATCGACTAGAAATAAGAATCGGAGCGCCGAGTTCGAATTCCAGTCAGAAATAACATCGGGAAAAGTATTAATTCATCTCCTCTCTCTCTCTCTCTCTCTCTCTCTCTCTCTCTCTCTCTCTCTCTCTCTCTCATGATATGATTTGAATAGTAAGATTGGGTTCTATGCCTTGGTTTGCGATCAGTCTACCGCAGAAAGTAATGGCAACCTACTACGGGAAAAAAATTCTCCCTAGTTAGCCATGTTTCTTTCGAGACATAATCGCCAAGCGTGTATCAGGTGCGGCATTTAACTGATTAAATGAATATTGTTATCTCCATAAAATAGTTAATTAAAAAAAAATGATTTTTACAATCTAAAATATCTTTCAGTTTTAAATATAACACAAACGCTTGATAAAGCGTATAAAACTAATCCATCATTCAATTTCCCTTACTAACTGGGTATGTGAACATCATATACCATTTTTTATCAACTCAAGGAAAATCTCAAAATGCGAACTACGAAGAAGCCAATATGAAATTAAGACGGGAACTTAACCATCTGGGAAATTTAACCATTTCGGAAGTCTTTTAACAAAGTACAGAAAATGAGACAACAAAATACGAAGATACATCGAATCAGCAAAAATTCTAATCCAAAGCTTACACTTTGACAAAAAACATTTCCTTAGCAACAAAGAGAGCTGAAGTGTTATGTAATATCAATTCACCTATTGTAGTGAATGTTGGACAATTTCCTCAAAGATGAAGAGAAGACAGAATCATGATTATACAGAGGGATGCTAAGAATATCATGAACGTAAGATAAAATTACATTTAGGAACAGAAAGAGAGTGAAATCTTTTGGACAAATAATGAAGAAAATGGACTGGAAAACTTGACACACGCAGGACATATAGAAAATAGACGGAACAGTGTGAGGCAGTGGGACACCTACCTGACCATCTTGTGTGAATTGATAGCGAAACAATAGAGACGGCAAACGACAAACATTACTAGGAGGATAGGATGAGTACTTGTGGTGAGTTATGATCTGCCACGTCCTGATATTATCATCGTGCAATCTAATGGTAACCCGAGATTGAAGCTTTTACCCGCAACATTGCATTCTATTTAACTCCGGATTTCGTCGTTTTTGTCGGCTGTTGGGTCGTGAGACAATTTCTGGGCGTGGATTCTACATTATCGAATGGATATATAAAAGAGAGAAATTTTGATCTACTGCATCTCTGGTCAGTATTTATATACTGTCGCATTGTTATCCTACACGCGCACACCCTAGACTCAGATGGTACTATTGACTATATAGATATATAGATCCTTTTTACATTAGAATCAAAACTGCAATCTATAGATAGATAAATATTAAAAGACTAGATAGATAGATAGATAGATAGATAGAATACAATCTGTGTCAAATGCACGAAAACTTCAATTAACGAGGAAAAATTGTTATATATATATATATATATATATATATATAATTTGTTTTTTAATTAAAAATACATTGCGGCACAGAAATTTCTATGTTTAGAGATTTCTACCTCGTCATCAAGCAATATTAGATCATAATTGTGAAAATGTTTTTCATTTAAATATAAGAAACAATTTGAGAACTTTTATAAAAAAAAATTAAATGCTGGAGAAGTCGGAATTGTAAAACTGTTGGTTCTCTTCACCTGCTTATATATATATATATATACTAAATGGAATATTCTAAATCACTGTTGCGTGTACTTTTTTCTCATGCATTAATGTTTTTATGTCTGAAGTTGTCTCTCTCTCTCTCTCATATATATATATATATATATATATATATATATATATATATATAGTGAGAGAGAGAGACAACTTCAGACATAAAAACATTAATGCATGAGAAAAAAGTACACGCAACAGTGATTTAGAATATTCCATTTAGTATTCAGAAATAAGCAGAAATTACGTAAATGTTACATTATTTGGTTTAACCCACCTTTCAACCCTAATGTCCAAACAAACATTGGAAAATTCTTACTAAATTCAATTCACAAGCATTTCTACCATTCACCCACACTAAAATGATTTTCAACAAAAACAATGTTAAAGTTAGTTATACGTGTGCTAAGAACATAGATAAATATATTTAACAACATAATTATATTTTATCGCTCTCTCTCACCGGCGCGACGTGGCTTCCCTGTGTCTCTTCTATAAATACTTTCACGTCTTCTGCTCCGATGAACTTAGATCACTCGTGCCCCCTAGTTTCGAATTTGCACGAGATACTAGACTAGCAACTAGATCCCACCCCTTTTACAGTGAAACCGATAAAATGCAATCGAAACTACTACTCCAACAGTTTCTTTTCTCGTACTTCCCGACTGTGAAATTCCCTTCCACATGACTGCTTCCCCGACGGCTACAATCTCCAGGAGTTTAAATGTAAGGTCAATAGACACCTCCTAACAAACTAACTCGCTTCCATTCTTTCAAACACTCTTCCCACCCACCCAACTATCTATCACCCCACTTCTGACATTTCCTATATTTAACCACTCTTTCTATTTACCTTCCCCTATGTAGCCCCAAGCGCAATAGTGGCAGTGGAATGCCTTGCTTGGGTTGAAATGATTAAAAAAAAATACTTGGCTCACCTGAATGATAACAGTTACCCTACTGATAATATTAGGGATTTTTCTAAAAATAATTGTAGTATTATTTATAGCTATCGCATCTATTCGGGTGATGATGATGTTAAATTCTATATGGAGGCAATTGTTAATAATTGAAAATATCGTTTCAATAACCATATATCAAAGAACAGCAAATACAGCAAAAGCACCGCTTTATCCATATTTTCTTGAAAACTAAAACAACAACAGGAGCCCAATTATGACCTGGAATATCATCGCTAAAACCAAATTTTATAAGGCAAAAGAAGATATAACTTATGCCCTGTAGAAAAAAACTTAGATAGATATAATAACACATGTATAAGCAACTACTATATCCACTACGCCACCGTCCTGAAGTGGTGTATTTTTGGAGCATTTTATGGATTTTGACAAATGGATTATGTTAGTGGGTTGGTGCCACTTGACGTAATTTGTATTTATTTGTAAGATAAGTAATTTTCAATAATCTTGGAATTATTTCGAACTTTTGTTTTCATCTTGGTTGATATAGATATTATAATAGACACAACGTATCATCTAGTAGTCATGAGTTCATATCATCTAGTAGTCATGAGTTCGTATCATTTAGTGGTCATAAATTCGATCCTTGGACCTGGTAGTAAGGGTACCAAATTCCAACATGAAAGAACAATAATTGATTTCACAAGATATTTCGCAATAATCAACGAGATAATCCACATCAGCCAATCTATGGACGCCTGACGATGACCAGAGGGTACTTGGTTGAAACCTTGTGTCTATTATCAACCAAGATGAGAACAAATGTTCGAAATAATTCCAAGTATACTTTCTAAAAAAACATTTGCGATTTCTCTTTCTATTTAGTATATATATATATATATAATCATAGAATACAAGAAGCAAGAAAGTGTAAAAGGATTAATAAACACAAGGAATAAGATTATTTCGAAATATCGGAATGCTGGTATATTTCTGTTGAAAAAGAAAAATGAAAGAGAAAAGAGAAATTGAAAAGAGAAAATAATAAAGAGAAAAGAAATATTTTGCTCAGAAACGTCCAAAACAAACAAACGCCCATTTTGAAAATATCGCAGAGAAAACACAGCGTGAAACAATCATAATCAAGTGATTCTATTTTTGTGTATTTGTTCTATTTATATGGGAAAAGAGATGAATGTCG
Source organism: Ascarosepion bandense (assembly GCA_037127315.1). NCBI lineage: Eukaryota > Metazoa > Mollusca > Cephalopoda > Sepiida > Sepiidae > Ascarosepion > Ascarosepion bandense. The sequence goes on along the minus strand of JBBBDQ010001082.1, from coordinate 1,756,615 downwards.
GAGATATTGATTTTATAGATATAGACTACGTGGACATTTAAGCAATACTGTTTGGTGATCACCAGGTTTACATCTCAAGGGATCTTCCGATCATAGATAGATAAATAGATAGATAAGATAAGATAAAATATGAGCCGAACTCTTGAAATTTTCAGTTAACAAGGAGAAAATGTTATATATGACTATGTGTGCACATTCATATGCAATTTTTAGTGGGCCTTCTTTCTATGAAAAACCCTTTCTGAAAGGAAAGATTTAGTGAAATTCAATCATTAAATCATTTACATGTTAAAAAGAAGGGCAACTAGAGATTAAGTTTATCGCTTCTGGCCGCAAAATAGCAAATATTCGCCGTTAGGTTGAACAGTTATTTCGAACGATCCACTGGGTCGATAGGTCCAAAGATTTATTAGTGTCTACTCTTAAGATAGGAAACTGGCATCAGATCGGTTGAGCTGATGCCACATAGCCGCAAGGGCTTGTTTAAACAAATTTAGACGAATGATGCAATGAAATCCCATCGGCATGGTCTTGAGACAAATAGTTGGTCAATGTCACAGTGTGTATAGACAGTAGCGTACAACAAACACTGATAGACTGAAGAGTATCTAGCTTTTTCTAATTCAGTTTCAAATTGGAGGATTTATATTGGGAATGGCGACATATTCAGCCGAGGTTTTAGATCGAATTTGTTTTTAAAAATCATTTTGGCCGAACGTCTCGGTATCGTCGATACTTTGGACAAAGATTGAGATTTCTAATACGAAATAATCCGTTATTCCAACTATAATTCTATGCTAGGTACCCACTAGCGTACTCAAGATCGCATAACCGATTTTGAATTCTGTTAAGGGTGGAAAGTAAAGATCGAGCAGCTCCAGCCCAGAGAAATTTCATTTTTGGTATAATCCGACTCTTGTAAAGATAAAGTGTGGCAGGAGTCAGATACTTTCTGGTGCGAGTGAATGAACCGCACGTTGTACCGAATCTTTAGCAATGGATTGTGTATATGTTCTCCTTGAGGTTGGAAGAGAAATAGCCGCTCAAAGCACGAAGCTTCATTGAAAGTGGAATCTATTATCTTGATTGAAGAAAACTCTGGCTTTGAACGGTAATGATGAAATTGTTTTTAAGGTCTTGAAAATCATTTTCTCATTGGGCTGTTAGATCTATATCATAGGCTATTTCTACTACAAGGTTTCTGTTACAGATTGTGTAGGCGGACTCATATAGCAAACACAATCATATTCATGAGAACTCTACCAACTCAAACTGAATGTAGGCGCTTTGAAAATCGCAGGCGTGGAATTCTTTCAGTGTTATTTTTGGTAAGTTTTAATATAAGACCAAAACCTGTGAACACAGTCATTACAGTTGTGAAAATAGAAGAGTGAAGACATCTCGGTGCATCCAGATTCTTTTGTGAATCAGGCCACCACTGGGTTATAAGTAATTAGCCAAATTCGTCGCCCCCTCTCGCCCTATATTTATCCTCCACAATTCTCCCCCAAAATTATGCTACTACTACTGTCTCAGCCTCATCCACACGAAAATAAGCGATGATAAGAAACCAAATAAAATTGCCCGTCGTTCATTCAGTATGCGATGAATAGCGTTAGGGCCTAAAGAATTGCCCATATGTAGACTATAAGAAGCCAGTGACGACATGCAGCGCAACACTGCGATCATATTTTTTCATTATTTTTTTGGACGCGTGTTCATAAAAAGTGATTTTTATCTGCATTTATATATACTAATGATCTGGAAATGTTCATAGGCAGATCTTTAATAAAAAGAAGAAACTGCGTAGGTTCAATGAAAATTGCCTTGGTGGGTGCCTGAATTGATGCCATAAACTTCAGATAGATGAATACTGATATGATAGGGAATGACTAGTGATCGGTTCAATGGTTCAAAATGCCCGTTTGTAATATACTTAATGTCATATTTGAGTTTATATTTCATTTGGCATATTTGACAAAATTTAAACTATAATTCTTGAGAATTCATTTGTTTGTTATAATGTCTTAGCATATTGTCCTATCTGATGTGAGAAGATCAGCGTATCTAGTTGAATTTTCATTCATAAAATCTATTAGCCTCTTAATGGAACTGAATAAAATTAAATACGTAACTAGTCTCTTTAGAAAACATGATAATATTTTTCTGTATTTCTGATATGAGGTATTGTAATTATGCACACTATTTTCATTGTTCGTACTGTTGATCTCATCTTTGTTGCCATACAATATATGTCTATATTTCTGAGATGAGGTATTGTAATTATCTACACTGTTTTCATTGTTCGTACTGTTGATCTTATCTTCGTTGCCATATTATCGACGATTCAACTGCTTTACACTCTAACTTCTTCAGGTGATTGAAATTTTGAACTGAATTCATTACTTTATCCGCCGGGATAGATTGTTCTAGTTCCACGTGCCATGCCTCTTCCGGATGTCTCAATATCAGTTATATTCCTTTAATTCAACTCTCCAAGATTTTGTTCACTTCTACTGTAGGCAGGTATTGAACTCACAACTCTTTGGATCAAGTCACTAGATTAAACCAACGCTTTTATCCAGTGGGCCATATGTCAACTGAGATAGTTAAGTTAAAGGGAGATAACTGATACTGAGACATCCTGGAGGGGAAGAGACGTGGAACTAAAACAATCTACCTCTTTGGGCGAAATAAATGGTTCAGTTCGAAATTCCAATCAGCTGAAGAAGACTGAAACGTACACGGTGAATATGGCAACAAAGATGTGGACAACAATCCGAACAATTTAAATAAAGCATGGTAAGTATACAACCTATGATTGATTAATTTGTTCTATAGTACGAGTCGACGTGACTCATTGAAACTTGGAATTTCTGGGGATAGGCTGCGAGTGTATCATTCTACGGCAGTGGATCATAAGCGTCCAGTTTTTATAGCCATAGTATAACAAGCGTAATCGACGAAAATGAATGAATGCTGATATTATAGAGAGAAGAAGATGTGTTTGTCTATCAATCCGAATCTTTGTATTCAGCCTCATTCTCTTTCTTATCCATTTTTATTCAGAATGAGAATGAGATAGATAGATAGATAGATAGATAGATAGATAGATAGACCCTACATTTTTCTGTGTCTATTCAAACAAGTTTATTTTTATTTTTCAGTTTGTTGACTCCGTTATATCAAGGGTCATGTCAGCGTAATTCTGTTGAAACAAGAAACGACAATATAAATGCTAAATTACTCAGTTGAGAAGATAGATATAGATAGATAGATAGATAGATAGATAGATAGATAATAAAAATAATATTAAGAAAGGAAGAATACTTAGAAAGAGGAACACATGAAAGAAAGAAAATTAAGAAAAAAGAAAGAAAAAAAGAAAGAACACATGAAAGAAGGAAAGATAGAAAGAATATTAAGAAAAAAGAACTAAAGAAAGGAAGGAAGAGCATTTAGAAAGAAGAACACACGAAAGAAAGAAAGATTAAGAAAAAGAACACAAGAAAAAAGGAAGAAAACTTGAAAGAAAGAGATTGAAAAAATATTAAGAAAAATGAACACAAGAAAGAAAAAAGAAAGAAAAATATATATAGAAAGAACACTTGAATGAAAGAAAGAAAGAAAGAAATAACATTAAGAAAGAAAGAACATTAAGAAAGCAAGAAAGAATATTTAGAAAGAACACATGAACGAAAGAAAGAAAGAAGGAACTCATGAAAGAAAGAAAGAAAGAATAAAAATAAAGAATAGCAAGATATTTCAAAAGAAAATTAGTCGTAAAAGAAAGAACAAATAAAGAAATTTTGTGAAAGAACTAATATGAAATAGAAAGAAACAAGGAAACAAAGAAAGAAAAGAATAATAATAAGAAAGAAAAAAGTGAAACATGCCTAACGAAAGAAAGAAACAAAGAAACAAAGAAGAAAAATAATGAGGACATGAAGACAGAGAGAAAGAAATAAAAAAAGAACAAATTAGAGCAAATAAAAAAGAAAAGAAAAGACAATCATGATTAAAGAAGCGAAATAAAAAACTAAAAAAAATCGATAATGAAAAGTCAGCAAGAAATAATTGGTAAACCTAAAAGAAAATACGCCGACAAAAAATAAAAAATATAAATTATTCAGGATAAAAAATAAAAACCCTTTTTTAAAAATAAAACTGGAATAAGGAGAAGAAGAAATTAAAGAAAAGCTGGTGTATAATAGTAAAATGGCCGTATCTGAATTTAATGTGGGCTTGAGATTGTCAGCAGAGAATCATCGTGTTAGTTATATGCGTTGATTGTATTACGCACGCACGCGTGTGTGACGTGTAGCTATATGAACGTCGGTTATGTTTGTGTATATACGTGTGTGACGAGACGTGAACTTGTGACGTCGAAAGCGCATGTTCTCTGCTCTTACAAACGCGTTTCCCTTTTCCTCGTATTTCCGGCACACCGACCTCGGCAAACGGGCAGACGAGACGTAAATAGAAATGACAGTAGCGGTACTTCTACATCTGCTGCCGCTTCTGCAAGCAAGTTCAACTGCTTTTCCGCGTCTGCCACTGCCTTCTCCTCCCACCCTACATCACCACCTTATTTATTTATTTATTTTTTTAACCACTGTCGATGCTGACAAGAATCGCTGCCAGGTTCCGACACACGTGGCAGAGCGGCTCTCTTGTCTCGCTCAGTAGGACAAGACCAGCCCGCCACCGTCGACTACGACATCGAAGCGACCGCAGCAGAGTTGATGAGCGCGGGGAGAAGAGACGATATCTTTGAGAAAGTGGGACGGGAAGAGAATGTGCAGATAAATCTCGGTCAATGACGCTACTGGAGAGATCGAAATTTAAAGAGGAGAAACGGAAGTGGGTTGAGACGGAATCTTCGGACCTGACATTTAGCTCTTTAGTTTAATGTTCAGTTTTATTATTTGTTAACTTTATTTGTATATCCCTTTCTTTGTACGGGATGACGGCGTACAAATAATGTCCATCTCTTGTTGTCTTTCGCCGAATCTTTTGCAATAATAGGTTTGCGGCAACAGATTCTACAATTACTAATAATAACTAGACAGACCCGTTTTTCTATTTTAATTTTCTGATGAATCTCAATTTAATGATTGAATAAGCTCATGGCGAGTTCTATGACAATAAAATATCCGTAGAAATTCTCCTATCGCATCGTTAAATATTTGATCTTAACAACTTTAATAAAAGATTGCAATAACAATCATAAATGCTGGTCATTATTTTAAGAAGTGGGTACAAATGAAAAGATTTGAAATTGATATGGTTTTCTATTTCACTGAAACAGCCGTTAAACATTTATATCTTCTCTTCTCTTCACTCTTTTTTCTTTCTTTTTCTTTTTTTTTTTTTTTTTTTTCATTAATTTTCTTATGTCACTGATAATGTGTTTCGGTTTTCCAAGCACTTAAAACGGAATAGTTAATTATTTATGAGACATTGGCAGGAAATGACAAACCTTTCTTTCTTTCTTTCTTTCTTTCTTTCTTTCTTTCTTTCTTTCTTTCTTTCATTTTCTCACTGACGCCAAATAAGGTTTATCCCCTTTTACCAAAATCGAATAGTCCATTATTTATGAAGCATTGGCTAGAGACGACAAAGACTTTCTTTCTTTCTTTCTTTCTTTCTTTCTTTCTTTTTCTCACTGAAGACAAATAAAGTGTTTCTCTTTCCCACGCTATAAAAACGAAATAGTCCATTATTTTTTAGATATTAGCAGGGCATAAGAGTCGTGCGATCTTAGGAAAGCACAATTTTTTTTTCAATTGGAGTAGATAGACTAAACTATCGCCCGGTTCACACTCCATCCACGTCTATTGAACAGGTGAAGAGTCTCATCCCTTGTTCCCTGTTTAGGATGTGGTTTCTGGCTTTCTCTTTTCCAATCTTTTCACTCTTTTCTTTTATTTATTTTTTTCAGTTGCAGTAGAGAGACTAAACTATTGCCCGGTTCACACTCCACCCACGTCTATTGAACAGGTGAAGAGGCTCATCCCTTGTTCCCTGTCTAGGATATGGTTTCCGGCTTTCTCTTTTCCAATCTTTTTACTCTTACGTAGCCCCCTGCACATCAGTGGCGTTCCCGCCTTGCTCGGGGTGATATGATTAAAAAAAGAAAAAGAATTTAGTACCATGATTAACACTAACAAATAAGGTTTTAAGTATATATATTATTTGTTATTGTTAATCATGGTACTAGAATTATATATATATATATATATATATATATATATATATATATATATATATATATATATATGTAACAAAGTTGTGGAACTCGTAGGTTTTTTTTTACCTGCTGTTCATTCATTTACTTTTATAAAGAGTGCTCGATACAACGTATCCAAATCGGTCGAGCCGAGTTTCGATCCAGTCCAGAAACAAGTGGATGTGTCTAGCCACACTGATGAGTTTTGATACAGCGAAACAGGCTTGTATGTGGATGACTTATATATATATATATATATACGTTTGTAATAATAGAAATAATTTGAAGGCTCGCCAGCCATGAAGAAATTATGAGCAAAGCATTTTCACTGATCATTACGACTATAATGAGTCTAGGTTACAGCCCTCCACACTCTTGACCTTGCGCTAGCTTAGCAAATGACTATGAGCGCCACCATAGACCAACAGTTACCAAGCCAATATTTTCGACTAGAAAACATTCATTTGATCCTCTCTGGGTGAAGTACTTCTTCTTTATGTGTCGTGTCCCTTCAGGACGTAGGCGATCATGGACTTCCCCTAGCCGCTCTTAATGCTTTTCCTCTTATTATCTCTCTCCTAAACTCTGCTTCGGCATCCATTTGCTAAAGCCCATGAAATATGCCTCGCGCTGCTTCTCACTTGTTTTTCTTTTGCTCTATTCATCCTGTGAGTATTAGATTCTCTAAACTATCTTTCCTCATTACGTGTCCCAGAAACTTCAGCTGTCTCTTCCTGATGCTAAGTATAGGTTTTCTTCTCGTTTGCTTCTTCTTTAACTTCTTTTCGTTGCTCAAGTGCTCAGGCCATAATACCCTCAGCATTTTTCTGTAGAACCCCATTTTTGCTGCTTCGGGCCTCTCCTTTATACTTGAAGAGATCGTCCAACATTCGCTGCTTTATAGAAGTACACATGGCAAACTAGCACTTTTTTGTTTCCAATGAGATCTTATACTCTGGTTAGCTTCTGAAATACGTCTTATGGCAAACTATAACACGGTCGTCCGGCTGGCTGGCTGTCTAACCCCGGTCACAGAAGCCAATTATGATGAGATCCGGAACCTGAGTTAGGGTTTATGCTGTCGACACACCACTAGTTATGACGACGCTCTCGGGTCGCTAGTCGTGATGGTCTCAGTAGCTGTTCCTCGAGTTGTTTCTTACAACGGTGAACTTCCCTGCCCACGCTGTGAATTTTGATCCAAGAAAGACACGTTAAAAACCCGGTAGCCGTTTCTATACCACTTCAAACCAGCCCGGACACCCGCGTACACTTGTGTTGATAAAGTAAAATACGACACCAAAAAATAAATAAATAAATAAAAGTAAATAAATAAATAAATAATTTCGAAGACGCGGAATAATTTCGCGTTGCGGAAAAGTCTTTATATATATATATATATATATATATATATATATATATATAATTACCAACAGAAACAGAATGTAATGGTCATCGAATTTCTATTTTCACAACGAAGCTGTACAAATACGTTTTTGGCCGCCTTCCAAGGAATAGAAGCCAGTAATATATTCTTACAGACTATTCTCTCTCATCCTTCTCTCTAGCTCTCTTACTCTCTATGTGCAATGTCGTTTCGGAGCATGAGCGATAACGGCTCTCTGTAACTTCCTGTCTTTTACCGTTCTAATTACTGCGCTTTTACAACCTTCCTCCTTGTGTTCCTTGTCATCCTGTTATCCATTTAATCAATCTCTGACATTTTGATGTGACACCGAGTACATAGTTTGTTTTGGTATCTCTTAAGGTGAAACCAGTATATATTGATGTCACCACAGATCAACTCGTCTTAGATCAAAGTTTTCATCTGATGTTCATTAACTTCAGCTTTCTGCTACTTTCTGGTTTGAATCGCATACTACATTTCTTTCTTATCGTTAACGGCAGTTTTATTGTAGTTCTTACTCTCTTTAAACGTCTTCATTCTTGCATACTTAATTCAGGAAAGTCTTAATATCCGTCCGGAGAACTACGCATTTATCAATTCCAATTTCTTCTTCATATGAGGGGAAATTCTTCAGCATTCACGACTATATTAGATGTTACAGCACCCGTTTTCCTTGTTTCTTTGAACATTTTCTTATTAATAATATTTTTCCTATCTCTTAATATATATTAGAGGTAGACATCCAAGACTCTCCCCATGATGAGAACACAAAAAAAAAAAAAAAAAAAAATACCATTCGCGGAGAACCCGGTTCGGATACATAACCCCAACAAATAATAAGATAATTGTAGACAGCTCAGCAGGGTGGTACTCCAACGACTCCTTCTTGGGTTAAGGTAGAAAAAAATAATACTTTGCATATTTTCTGAAAAGCATCTTTTGCTATTTCGCTGCGCCTTCAGATTTATGTTTCACGTTTCGTTGTCAATACGTAGAGTTGAATCTCTGCATATATCTGCAAACATTTTTCAGGAGAAAGATTTTTACAATTTCAACTGAAAGCAGTACTGGCTACTCGGTCAATGAATGTCGAATATTTCCTTATGAGAAAATGGTTAATGCTAACACAATCATTTTTGTCTGTGAGGTCCATATTCGCTAGGCACTCTTTACTCATGACCTTTTGCCAGACTGTTAAGCTTAACAAATACCGACTAGTGGTTAGCAAGCTCGTCTCACAGATAAATTCGCTAATGTTGGGAATATGAACCTAATTTTAATTTTGTTCGAGATTATATTGAGCTTAAAAAGTGAACACGAAGGAGCAAACTACTGTCGCAAATCACTACTACTCTAATGAATTTTATCCTCATTGGGAACCTCACGTATTTTGTTTAGCTAAACTAAGCCTATGTAAACAGCAAATAGTGTATCTCACTGTAGATCAGTTCGATTTCTAAGGTCGCATGTGAGATTACTACTGTAGTGAATTCCCACATTGTTTTTTATCCCATGCTTATAGCTTTGTGCCGGACTTCCTATCAAGGATGTGGCCGATCATGGCTCTCCACAACGTCTTACCCTTTGTAGCTTTGAGTAAGATTTACCTTTACACCGTCCATCCCAACCCCTGTACTGGCGTATAGATAGATGCTTTACTCTGTCCCGCTTGTCTTTAATATGATCAATGAGTGACAAAATTTCCTCATTATGTACCCTAAAATTTCCTCATTATGTACCCTAAAATTTCAGTTTTATCTTTCTGATTATATATATAAGTGTCCTGTTTGTTGCCATTGTTTCTATGACTTCTTCGTTACTCACAAGTTCAGTGCATGATATTTTCAACATCCTTCTGTAGAACCATAGTTCTGTCGCCGCAAGTCGTCCTTTAGGAGATTGCTCAGTATTCAATGACATAGAGAAGGGCTGATATTCGCAGTTTTTTTTCTTTTTGTTTTGTTTTTGTATAGCATGCGATGGGTAAATATTCGCCATTCTATATTTTTAATTTCGCGCATGCGCGTTGTTTTTGATTTTGTTGACTGCACAGTACAGTAGGGTCAGTTGGGCACCTTCTGTGAGAAAAAGAGCACCGCGATGCATTTCATTCAATGAGAAATTTAAAAACCGCTTCCTGTACTGCTTGGCATTCGCGCCGGAAGCTCCAATACGAACATTTCAGAGTGTTTGGGTGTCAATCTGAGGACAGTGCAGAGGATTCGTAAAAAGTTGGATGAGTCTAAAAGAGATTACGAAGGTACGACAACTCAGAAAATAATTCTAAAATTCGTTGGTAGTGCTGCCCTGGGTCCAGAGGGTGGCTGTTGGATAACCCTGTGTTTGACAACAGGACTCTGCACCATGCATGATTGTCGGACAATTTCTGCGACGACATTACACCTTACGTTTGGCCGCTTAACTCCCCAGACTGCAATCACCTTGATTATTATGTGTGGGGTGCAGTTGATTTAGATATCACCAAAAATTCTTGTGACGCCAAAGATTAACTCAAGGCAGCATTCATCAAATTAAAGAAACCGTCCAGAAGAGATGCAAGATATTTTAGAAGTCGTAGGAATGCCATGGTTGAAGCCAATGGCGAATCTATTGAATAAATTTACTTTTTAGTATTCCGAGATATTTTGTGTAATTTTGGTATATATATATATATATATATATATATATATATATAGTAATGAACCTAATCACAGTAAGGCAACACTAATAATTACAAACGAACTGCCGAAACCGCAGTAGGTGGTGGCTCGCTTCTAGATTTCTTGTATATACATATATATGTATGTATGTATGTATGTATGCCGCATTCACCCTGTCGGGTTGAGCGGGCTTCCTCCCTGACGGAGCAAGTCTCATTGGGATTTGTTTAAGGGCAGGGTCCCAAGTCCTACCCCGTTATTTAACCCATAACTGGAGGGAACGGACGGATTAATACCTTTCCCAAGAGCACTAGTGCGCAAGTGAGTGCAGTGTGCTCGACTGAAATTGGAACTCGGCTCACCGATTTCCCCCTCCAAGCCGACATCCACCGCACCACAACGCACATCCGTGAACGCTAACAGCACCTGGTATTCCCAAGTGGTCACCCACGTAAGTACTGACCAGGCTCAACGTTGCTTAACTTCGGTGATCGAGCGGGAAACGGTGTATTCAACGTGACATGACCGTATACATATATATATGTATGTATGTGTATGTGTGTGTGTGTGTGTGTGTGTGTGTGTGTGTGTGTTAAAATGAGATGTCAGTGTTATTTTCATTTTTTGCGTAATTTAGACGACAATTTATATCTCGCGCCCTGTATTTCTAACGAAACTTTTCTGTTTCTTAATACTTTGCTTAGCCTTTGGAAGACATCCATCTCTATTCTAATGTTCCCTCGGATTTCGATGTCACTTTTTCTGTCCTCCATTGAAATACTTCCTGAACTTTCTTTATTTCTGGCATCTCCAGTTCGTAGTTTGCATCTTGGACCGCGCTTCTTTCGAATAACAGTAATAATAAGTATTTTATTATTTTAAAATAATCATTGTCTGTAATTTAATTACTAAAATGTATCTCATTTTTATTAGTACATTTCATTTGATTGTTTAATCATTTAAATTTAGTAACAATCCTCTTTGATTAGGTGTGACTGAAAAGCCGATCGATTAAGAAAACTTATTTTCTTTTTTTACTTTTGATAGCAATTCTCAACATGGTTCTGCTACTTCTGGTAATAAATAAATATAGGTACCTCCACAGATTAAGGTTTAAATATTAATATAAAAAAAAAAACTGAAAAATCTTTCTCGTATCTTTTATTTTAGTTTTAATTTGAAGATAATAGATGGAATTTAATATTTCCAGTAGAATACTTTGCTGTATTTCAAAACTAATTTAAATTGACTGGAAGAAGTTTTCGTTCTGAAACTACTAACCATTGCTTATTATTTTATTGAAAAAGAGAAAACCGGAAACCGCATCCTAAACAAGGAACAAGGGATGAACCTCTACACCTGTTGAACAGACGTGGGTGGAGTGTGAACCGGGCGATAGTTTAGTCTATCTACTCCAATAGAAGAAAAAAAAAAGAAGAAAAGTGAAAAGATTGTAAAAGAGAAAACCGGAAACCACATTCTAAACAGGGAACAAGGTATGAGCCTCTACACCTGTTCAATAGACGTGGGTGTAGAGGCTCATCCCTTGTTTCCTTTTTTTTTCAATTGGAGTAGATAGACTAAACTATCGCCCGGTTCACACTCCACCCACGTCTATTGAACAGGTGAAGAGGCCCATCCCTTGTTCCCTGTTTAGGATGTGGTTTCCGGCTTTCTCTTTTTCAATCTTTTCACGCTCTTACGTAGCCCCCTGCACATCAGTAGCGTTACCACCTTGCTCGGGGTGATATGATTAAAAAAAAAAAATTCATCCGTGTGCAATACTCTGTATTAAAAAACTTTATTTGAGAAATATTAGCCGATTTAAATTTTGATTAATCTGATTCGAAATAAATATTACTTAATTTAAATTTAAAATATCGCAGAAATACATTTTTGAACGCGGCCGTAGCTATTTATTTTAGCTATTGACAGATTGACATTTTGAATAATATATGGTAGTTTATTTAATGTTTTTCTACAGTGAGCATATCTGTAAAATGTACTTTAAGAAGTGAGCTTCTTTTTTAGTTTTAAATACCCAGTAAATATTTAATTTAATTTTAGGTACTTCGACTTTAACTTTCTGATAATATCATGTGTGGACGCCCGTATTTACAAAAATTGGCACGTTTATACACACAAAAAACATTTTAAAAATATTTGTGTTCAATGAATTGTACTAAACTTTTTTATTTATTATTAGCAAATACAGTTTTTAATTAATAACAATATCAAATAATATATACAGGCTTACGGCCATATCACGTTGAATACACCGGTTCTCGCTCGATCACCGAAGTCAGTACTGGTAATCCCAAGCGGTTACCCATCTAAGTACTGGTCAGTACTTTGATTGGTAACCGCTTGGGGATACCAGGTGTTGTAAGCGTTTATAAAGAAGGTCATGGTTTAGTGATGGATGTGCGTTGTGGTGCAGTGGATATCGGCTCGGAAAGAGAAATCGGTGAGCCGAGTTCGAATTCCAGTTGAATACCCTGCATTCACTTAAGCACTGGTACCCTTGGGAAAGGTATTAATCCGTCCCCTCCCTCCAGTTATGGGTTAAAATAATAGGGTAGGACTTGGGGACCCTGCCCTTATAAACGAATCTTGATACTCGAAAAGAAAAAAGTATTACTAGACACAAAACTTATATAAAAACAACAATAAATTGTTGAAAGAAAAAGGTATTACCAGCAATAAATAAATAAATATTTGGTTGACAATAAATGACCCGCCGAGGTTGATATGTCATAAAAACAAAACAACCAAATAACATATACAACGTAAGATGGGATTTTTAAAAATTTATAAATTATTAAAATTAAAATTAAAGAATTCATGTAAAAATTCATTACTAATCGAAAAATATTGTTTTCTTAAGATAATAGTGTCTATAATATATCATTCATAAAATCAATTAAAAGCTTTTCTAATTAAATAATGCCTGAGTTTTATGACAGTTTTATGTTATGATTCAGTGCAGATTTTCAGTAAATGATGGTCCAGTTCTACAAAAAGAAACTGATGATTTAAGTTCTCCAATGAGTTCTGCTTTTAACTAACATAATCGTTAAGCTGTACAATATTGAATTTTTTGAAATAGTTATAGATCTAAAAATATTTTTACCAAGATTTTTATAAAAGTCAGTTATGTGCCACAAGCTTAGACGATCATGCCTCTTTCGAGACATAACTGAACTGGCAGAATATTTTTCCCACAGTAAGTTGCCATTACTTTCTGCGGTAGATTAGTTGCCAACCCAGGATAGAGAACCAAATATATTCTACTATTTAACTCATAACTGGAGGGAGAAGAGACGGATTAATAACTTTCTCAGAAGTATTTGCGCGTAAGTGAATGCAGCGAATTCAACCGGAATTTGAACTCGGTTCTCCGATTTCTCGTTCCGAGACGAAAATAGCTGCACCACAACGAAAGAATTTATAAAATAATTTCATTCATCTGTAAATAAGTACTGAGAGTTTCATTAAAATCCGACAGATATTTGATGTTTGCAAGAATGTTTAAATCAGTGTGTTATTCAGCGCAAAAAAAGATGCTAGAATTCTCTATATTAATCTTTGGCCACAGTACTATTAATTAGTATTAAGTAAACAAAAAAAATATTTAAACCAAAATTTTGAACGTTCTAAAAATATAAGAAATATAATTTAATACTAAAAAATCCTTTGGCCTTTGCTCTTAATGATAACATAGATATTTTGACGATAAAATTTGTTTTTATATTTTCGACATTTTTTCATCAGTGTATGCTAATTATTTAGTGAATCAACAATAGTACTTACTTAAAAAGTCTTGTATTTATTATGAATACAGCATATTTACCAACATTTACTGAAAGTGAATGCTGTCGAATATGTCGGTGTTAAAATAAAGATCATTTTATTATCTTCTGCTGATAGGTAGGTATCCAATAGTTTAAAATCGCAACTTAAACTAAGAAATTTTTCTTCACCATGATAAAACATACTGCCCCTTTTAATGGACGTTCACATTTCTGATTCTCTGATATCACTGTAAATAATTACTGCTCCGTCCACTTTAACCATAGCATAAGATCGTATTGAAAGCAGATGATTCAAATATGGCGGAGACTGTTTGAGCAGTAAACCAAAGCAGACGACATGCAATTAATCATTTTATGATAAATGACTTGAAATATTTTATGGCTTCAGTAATTTGATTATAATCTTCAGATTATTTTTTAATGCATGGCATTTATTTATAAATGTCTGGCGATCTTAAGCCGTTGGCGGGGTTAGCCAATATGATTTACGAGTAATAAACTTTTTAAAATATGATTTTATTGATTTTTTTTAACTCAATATTTTATTAAAAGGAATTGATGTCAAGACAAAATGGCTTTTTTGATCATCGCTTGCTCATCCACTCAATTATATGGACAGTAAAATGATTTTGTGTGTGTACGTGTAACAAATTTATTAAAAATCTTTCTGTTCTTCAATATAATTCTCGCTAATGACTATAGAGGAAATTGATGATTGATAACTATAGGAATTCGTACAAATCAAATCTATTGATTAAATCGCCTTATTATTGATAATATGAATCTACACCACATCTGAAATTGCTTTTCAGAAGGGAAACAAAAGAAAAGGAAAACTGTGTTAAAAGCTTACAGAAAGTGATTGCTGTTTATATCAAATTAACAACGAGGAAAAAAGCCTTCGCTTTAAATTAGTTTTACAAATAATAGTATCATGAGTTTGATAAAAATATCAGTTTTAGTCTTCTTTTATGTGACGTGTCGACCATGGCTCTCCACGATTTCCTATCCATTATAGCACCAAGAAATGTTTGATCCCCTTACTATCTAGTCAGTTAGTTAAGTGCCATACGTAATACATGCATAGGCGATCATGTCTCGAAAGAGACATGACTGACTGGGCAGAAGATTATCCCGTAGTAGGTTGCCATTACTTTCTGCTGTAGACCGGTTGCCAGCCAAAGCTATAGAACCCGATCTGTCCTGTTACTTAACCCTTAACTGGAGGGAAGAGATGGATTAATACCTTTCTAAAAGGTATTTGTGTGTAAGTGAATGCAAGGAATTCAACTGGAATTCGAACTCGACTACCCGATTTTTTATTCCGAGTTAATATCCACTGCACCACAACGCACATCCTACCTAGACCAGTCCTTATACTCTTCAGTGTACTCTTTGAGTGTTAAATTCATCAAGTCCTCCTTTCCTCCAAAAATTCAATTTTCTAATTCTAGGTATAAGTGATATTCTTGTTCTCATTTTCCTTAAGTTTTCATCATTGCTAACATGCTCTGTCCATGTTATTCTCAGCAGTCTTCTGTAGAACACAATTTCTGTTATCGACCATTCCTTTTCGCATGATAAGAAATTGTTCACTTTCAGAAGGATTAGTATTAGCTAACATTTCAGCACGATTATCTTTGTTTCTAACGAAAATTTCTTGTTTCTTAATTTTGCGCTTAGTTTCTGGAAGGCATTTTTCGCTATTCGGATACATCTTCGGATTTCTGTGTCATCGTCTGTTAACGAATTAAATTTCTTCACTTGCTTTGTTTAAAAGTCACCAATTTTGCTTTGGTTTTATTACAATTCTAAAGATCAAACTATATAATAATTGTCAATGTGCATTTCTTTATATATTTCTTGCCCTTGCTGTAGTAGAAATCGGGGGTATAAATCAACTTATGGTCGTACATTTATGAGTGATTACTTCCTTTAGTTGTTTTAATAATCAATACAAATAGGATATTTATCTGCATTTAGACAAAATTACGTCCCGAGCAAAATGAATAGTTTAATTAATCAGCTCTTTTATTCCTCCGTTTCTTAGATTGCAGTCTTATTTGTTCAAGCTTTTCATGTGAGGCGCTCAGATACGTTTGTCTATTAAGAGATTGTCTTGCTTCATCTTCGACTTTTCTTTCATTGCATCTCACTAGTAAATCCTTTTAGCAATTGCTATCATTTTTGACGACACTGGTACCCCAAGTTTCATAAACTGGATAAAAATAATAATGCCGTGGAGTAAATTACTTATAAAAATTATAATCCTCTTTTCTTTATAAGTATTTACAAGATTGGTGCGTAGTTAAATATTGTTCACTCGTATTTAAGTTTATAGGTATTTATTTGCTTCGGGGATGGTTTGGTTTGTTTAAAGGCATATCAACTCCTTATGGGTCATTTAATGCTGAAATTATTTTTTTCTGTGAAGCTTTGGTAGTTCATTTTTTTTAAAAATATTATTGCTGCTAATTTTTTTTTCTATTAAAATGCATTATTAATATTTTATTATAAAAAAATATTTTATATTTTCATAAGCCTATAGGTATTTTTTTTTTTTTTTTTTTGCTTCGGGAACGGTTTGGTTTGGTTTGTGCCCGTTAGATTTTATACTCTTTGATCATTTAAATTCTTATTATCATTATTACGACTTACCTCTTTAGGGAGTTGGCAGTCATGGCTCGCCATAGCTTTCTGTCCTTTGTAGCTCTTAACAATGTTTGTCTTTCTTTATCTCTTCTAAACTGTGTTCTGCCAACAATTTACACAAAGTTGTTGCGTAGGTGATTCGCTACTTTCCACTCTTTTTCTTGCTTCAATGTGTCCTGTGGGTGTCAAATTCTCTAAGCCATCTTTTCTCATAATATGCCCTAAAAATGACAAACTGTCTTTTTTTAAACAGAAAGTAAAAGTATCGTTTCTGATTCGATCTTCCGACAAACTTCCGTCGTTGCTTAGAGGTTTTTTCCACAGCATCCTACTGTAGAACTACATTTTAATTACTCTTGGATCTTTTGATCATTCATACATGTGTCACCGTCTCGCTCTACTTTACTCGGCTATCTGTTCTTTCTCTACCGCTTTCCTTTCTCTCCTTGCGAGACAGTATTTCTGGTAATATAGAAAAAGCCATTTCATCTCACCCGTTCGCTAATATATTTGTGTTCGGTGACTTCAATGCTCACCATATCAAATGGCTAAAAAATCTCTCACTGATCTTGCTAGCGTTCATACACTGAACGTCTCAATTTCTCTTCCCCACGCGCCTCTCCAGTATCCCAATGTGTGTTCGGATTTCAGGGTCTCACTTTCCGTCATGTATTACAAACATCCTTCACCCGTTCGCTAATATATTTGTGTTCGGTGACTTCAATACCCAGCATGCCCAATGGCTGAAAAACTCTGTCACTGATCTTGTTGGCACCCATACCCTAATCTTCTCAATCACTCAGTCTCTCATGCAAGTAGTAGATTTCCCCACGAGTTTCCCCAGTATCCTTGAAGGACACGCTTTTCTGCTAGGTCTCTAATTCCTTTCTATTCCTGACCCCTGCCAGGTCATGCATCTCTGCCCCCTTGGCAACTCTGATCATGCTGTTGTTTTCATTAATATCTTTCTCTACTCTCCTTTCCCTAGAAAGCTTCTACCTGCAGAATATTTTACTGCTATCAAAGAGAAAACTGGGAGTCATTCCCTGATTTCCTTTATGTCCATTGGAACAAAGTGTTCAGTCTCTCATTTGAAGACTGCGCTTCTGAGGTCTCCTTCTGGATGAAAGCTGGCATCGATGCTGTCATCCCAGCAAGGAAGTTAAGCATAATTCATTCCCTTGGTTCTCTCTGGCTTGCTCGGCCGCCATTGCCCACAGAAATCACTTCTTCCGGAGCGACACGTCTGACTATAATAGACGCCTTTTTGTCTCTGATCGCAATGAATGCAAGCGAATCATAAATGATGCTAAACTGTTGTTTGATGAATGAATGAATGTAGCAGCGTGTAGCAACACGAAAATTTGGCTCTAAAGATTACTGGTGGCTCTGCAAAGTGTTTTAAACAGAAGCAAATACTCGATCTCTTCTTTATACAATAAATTCAAAGACATCACAGCCACAGCGGACAAGGTTGAGTGCTTTGCTTGCAAATTCTCATTCAACCCTACATTTGACTTGTCTGGAGTACCCACACCTGACTTCCCACCTATAACTGAGGTTCAACTGAGTGACGTATACAAAGACCCCTCCCTCGTCTTTAACATAATTTCTAAGCTTCACCCACAATAGCCAAGCGTAGGTGTCGGAATTTCAGTCATCGTCCTAAAGAAATGGACCCACTGAACTCTCCCTTGTCATTTCCAAACTTTACAGCTATTGCCTCATGCTTCTTGCTTTCTTGATTCTTGAAAGTCCACCTCTGTATTTCCTCTCTTTAAAAAGTCTTCGGATTCCTTCGATCCCTTTACTTATCGCCCTATCAGCCTCTTACCAATTTTGGCGGCGTTTTCGAGGTTATTATCAATGCTAAAGTGGTTCATCATCTCACGTCCCCCAACCTATTCTATAACAAACAATACGGCTTCCGCTTCGCCGGGTCTACCGCTTATATGCTAACGACCATTACCGAATATATATACTAGGCTCTCGATAAGAACGGCGAAGCTCGAGCTGTTACCCTGGATATCTCGATAGCATTGACAGAGTTTGGCATGCTGGCCTTCTGCACAAGCTACAGGGCTATGGTATAACTGAACGTCTGTTCGATTTAATCCAGTCGTTCATATCAAATTGCGTAATGAAGATCATATTGAACGGGCATGCTTCTAGATCATATCATACGAAAGCGAGTGTCCATCAATGCTCTATCCTAGATCCTCCGCTTTTCCTGGTCTTTATCAACGAACTTCCTGATGTAATCAGTTTCCAAGTAGACATCTACAATAACGACACCATCATTTACTTCCGCCTCAATAAGAAATCTGCCAAAATAAACCTTGTTGCTCTTGAAAAAGACCTCCAATCTGTGATTAACTTGGGTAAGAAACGATTCGTAAATTTTTAAGTTTCCAATATGAAGCTCCTCTCTTTTAACCACAATAGAAAAACTCTTCTACCTTCTATCAGTATGGATCACGCTAGTCTTCCAGAAAGTAATACACAGCGCCTCTTCGGCCTCAGCTGACTTCAAGTAGAACGACTACATCGAATCAATAGCTGCATCTACTGCTAGGAAGGTCGGTTCACTGTCGATCTAGAAAGTTTTTCTCCTCAAAATCTACCATTCGTCCGTGCATTGAATAATGCTGCCGTACCTGGTCGGGGGCTCCTGCTATTAATCTCGCAGTTTTCAACAAGACGCAAAGGAGAATCTACAATGTAGTCTATCGCGATTTGTCAGTTCGACTTCAGTCACTTTCTTACCGACAAGATATGGGTTCCCTCAGTTTTCGACAAGACCCAAAGGAGAATCTACAATGTAGTCTATCGCGATTTGTCAGTTCGACTTCAGTCACTTTCTTACCGACAAGATATGGGTTCCCTACAAATATTTTCTGACTAGCTTCTTTCCATGGTTTCCCTTTTACATGAATTTTATTGGGATACTACACTGGCAACTAGGTCCCAGTCTTTTACATTAAAAAAAAAAAGTCAAATATAACCGACACTTCTACTCTTCAGTTTCGTTTCTCGCACTTAACACTTCTCGAACTCCCTTCCGTATACTTACTTTTCTGATAGCTACAATCGCCAAGAGTTTAAGTGCAACGTCAATTACCATTTTTTTATCTTTTCGATTCCCATCTTTCTCTTATCCTTTCTCCGAAATCCCCTGTATCTTGTTCTTTATCGCCCTCTTCTCATGTAACTTCCTTCGTAGCAGTGGTAGTACTGTCTTACTTGGGGTGAAATGATTATAAAAAATCATCAGTAGAAAACGTCATGAAGCCATTTCTGAACTTAATTTTCCAGTTGGTACCCGGAAGAAAATTTGACGTACATGAAGGAGACTAGCACCACCTTTAAATTTGTTGTTTTTCATTTTTTTATTTATTCAGTGCAATCTTATCAATTACAACATAAACTTTCCGATTGAAAAAAAAATTGGAAAAATTTCAGTATTTAAATAATTTTAAACAATAAGCGCTAACTCTATCCTAGTATTTAGCCCATATCTTTAAGGAAGCGAAATATTAATAACTTTGCAAAGGCTATTTACCCGAAAGTAAATAAAAACGAAGTCAGCCTAAATTCCAACTCTGGTGGCCAATTTTTCGTTTCGAGCCGCTAACCACTACCCCATCTTCTCATCCACTTTAGCCCTGCATAAAGGAACATTGAACTTTAGTCGGTAACTTAGTCAATCTTCAATTATCTATTCTACTTGTACCCTATAAAAGCTGGAGTTCAGTGTGTTTCTCCCCCTTTCATGGACGTTGTTTGTAGTCGAATACGTTAGCTACTGGTTTGTTGTTGGCGTCTGACGAGGGTAGTCTATTATTCAAAGCTGTGCCGAATTTAGAATTGGCGGTATAAAGGATTAAAATCGCTTAGTAAAATATAAAAATCAGAAACTTAAAAGACACTCTAACAAAAAAAAAAAAAAAAATTACATTTTTTTAAGCGTCTGCAGATTGTGTAGCCCACATCTGTTGTTTGTTGATCTCATGCCTAAAACCGGCCCTGGGTAAAAAAAATTGTGAAACTGATAATTTGAAACGGTTTCTATTGAACTGAAAAGTAAACATTAACAGTATTAGATTTAAAACATTGTCAACCAGTTATTAATTATTCTCATCTTAATTCTTATACACTTGTTCATTTTGCCTCTTGTAAATAAAATCTAACCTATGAACAAATCACAGTATTCCGAAATCATTATGGGTGGCATCTTTTTCTATGGACATAGACGATCATGGCTCTCCACAACTTACCTTCTCATGTATCTTTTAGCAGTTTTTCTCTCTTTGTTCCGCCATCGATTCAAACAACTCCGGCTGGTTATAAAAATCTAACCTATAAACCCATCGTTGCATTCCAAAATCATTATGGGCGTCACCTTCTTCTGGGGACATAGGTGATCATGGCTCTCTACAACTTCCTATCTCACGTGGCTGTTAGCAGTTTTTCGCACCGTTTTCCGCCATCCATTCACACACGCTCGTCACGTAAATAGTTCGCTGCCTTCTCTTATCTGTCTTACCCTCAATATGCCTCGTGAGGATCAAATTTTCCAAGTCCTCCTTTCTCGTTATGTGTGCAAGGAATTTCAGCTGCCTTTTCCTGGTTCTGAGTAGAAGTATTCTTTCTGTTGTCAAACTCTTTAAGACTTCCTTGTTAATTGTACTAGTGATAATAATTGCAAAACTATCTCATTTTACTATAAAAAGTACTTTATTTTCATTTTTATTATTAGACGAAACATTGTCGACTATTATTAATGTTTGACGATTATTTACATTCATCTGAACATTTTATTTGCTTTTTCATCGCAGCTTTTGATCATGCTGTCAGTCTCCGGCCGTGAGTAGACAGCACAGGATAGGAAATGACAACACTTCATCTAATAATAGAAGCGAAAAATAAAGATAGTACTAAGGCTGCTAACACTATTAATGTAAAAGAAAAAAAAATATGACAGTGATAAAGTTCATGGAACAAAAAGATGGATTTGCAGGTTAGACATGGTCTTTTGCGAAGATGTCAAATTCTTGGATTTGAGCGGTTGAAACGGATTACGTGTTCGACAAGACTTCGACTGGATAAAAGGCACGCGTGTTCGAATCTTACGGAGAGCGTATCGCTTATTTTTCTGCCAAAATGTTTGTCTATATTTTTCTTAAGTGCACTATTATTATTTACGTTGTTCGAACTTTTTTCTTTTTTTTTTTTAATCATATCACCCCGAGAAGGCGGTAAGGCCACTGGTGCGCAGGGGGTTACGTAAGAGTGAATAGATTGGAAAAGAGAAAGCCGGAAACCACGTTTTAAACAGGGAACAAGGGATGAGCCTCTACACCTGTTCAATAGACGTGGGTGGAGTGTGAACCGTGTTCAATAGACGTGGGTGGAGTGTGAACCGTGCTTATCATTATTTACAACGTTTCGGCCTTTGTAAGCTCTTAGCTTCTTCAAGGGATTGGAATTTCGAACTGAACCCTTTATTTCGATCACTGGGGTAGATTGTTCTGGTTCCATGAGTCATTCCACTTTCCGATATTTTAGTTATTTCCCTTTCACTCAATCCTTTAATTTTTTTTTATTCGCTACTGCAGTCACTACTCTTTAGGTCAAGTCACTGGATCCATGATCCTTGAAGACAAATTCTCCAATTTGAATAAAAGTGGCAATATTAGAAATACATAGCAGAACATTGATATTAAATAAATATTAATTTAAAATTTGAATGATTGATAAGTTAGCATCCATTGTTGAATTGCTTGTCTTGTCTCGCGAAATCACTTACGAGTGAATTGTGAGTTCAATCAACAGTAGGTGCCTCATACATTCGGCCCTGTGCCACATCTAAGCTATGCTTAGTAAATCGCCGTGGTCAGATCACTCCCAGTGTTACATCATGTTCAAAAGCGGAATAAAAGTCAAATTTCAATATATTTGTCAAGAACGCAGTTCTCAATGTGTCGTGTCTTTTCAAGACATATACTTACCCCTCTCCCTTGTTGCTCTTAACAATTTTCTTCTGGGTTGGTATCTTTCCCAAGCCCAGTTCCGCCAACTACTTGCCCAAACCCATCAAATATGTATCGCGTTGCTTTACTCTCTCTTTCCTTCCCTATAAACGTCCCGTATTAAATTTTCAAAGCCCTCCTTCCTCATTACGTGTCCCTGAAACTTCAGCCGTATCTTCCTGAAGTTAAGTATAAGTTTCCTTTTCTCTTGCATTCTTTCAAAACCCTTTTCGTTGCTCATATGTTTTGTCCATGGTATCCTCAGCATCCTCCTGTTGAACAGCTTTTTGGTTGCTTCGAGTCTTTCTGTCATCTTTTAAAAGAGTGCCCAGTATTCGCTGTCATATAGGAGGACAGATACTACATAACAGTCCAGTACTTTTTTGTTTCCAACGAAATCTTCCTGTCAATTAATACTCTGTTCAGCTTTTGAAATACGTCCTTGGCCAGGGCAATGCGTCTTTGGATCTCAGTGACGCACTTTTCGTCCTCTTTGGCTAATAATCATGCATTCAAATTTTCTTGTAGGTTATGTTTTTGTTTGTTTTTTTTTTTTTATCATCTCACTCCAAGCAAGGCATTCCACTGCCACTATTGCGCATAGGGCTACATAGGGGAAGGTAAAGAGAAGGAGTGGTTAGACATAGGGAATGTCAGGAGGAAGGTGACAGATGAGTAAGGATAGCGAGGATGAGGGTTGGGCAGATGGGAAGAGTGTTTGATAGAATAGGAGCAGGTTAGTGTGTTAGGAGGTGTCTATTGACCTTACATTTAAACTCCTGGAGATTGTAGCCGTCGGGGAAGCAATCGTGTGGAAGGGAATTCCACAGTCGGGAAGTGCGAGGAAAGAAACTGTTGGAGTAGAAGTTACGGTTGCATTTTATCGGTTTCACTGTAAAAGGGTGGGATCTAGTTGCTAATCTAGTATCTCGTTCAAATTCGTATTTAGGGGGCACCAGTGATCTAAGTTCATCAGAGCAGAAGCCATGAAAGTATTTATAGAAGAGACACAGGGAAGCCACGTCGCACCGGTGGGAGAGAGACTGTAGGCGATCTGCCAAGTCGGTACCTATCACATTACAGACCCTCCTCTGAACCTTATCGAGAAGCCCGAGGAGAATAGCAGGGGCACCCGACCAAATGTGGCAGCAGTATTCAATGCACGGGCGGATGGTAGATTTATATATGTGCAAGATAAATTTAGACGGAAAAAACTTCCGGCCCCTACACAGAGAACCGACTTTCATAGCAGCGGATTTAGCAATGGATTCGATATAGTCATTCCATTTCAGGTCCGCTGAAAGTGTGAGACCAAGGAGGCATAGTGTTTTACTCTCTGGGAGGCAAGCCTGGTCCATGCTAATGGGAGGTAGGTGAGATTGTCGATGATGGTTAATTGAGAGTAACTTCGTTTTAGAAGCATTAAAATTTACTAGCCATTTCTTACCCCAGTCCAATATGGATTGGAGGTCTTTTTCAATCTCGGCTGCGAGGTTAGCTTTGACGCCTACACCAGATTTTTGTAGGAGGCGAGAGTAAACTGTGGTGTCATCGGCGTACAAACCTATTTGGGCTCTTATGGAATCAGGGAGATCATTAATGTATATCAGGAAGAGTGTAGGACCTAAGATGGAGCCTTGGGGGACACCTGCGTTTGTATGGTAGTTCTGGAAGGCATGACCGTTTAATACCACCTTATGTTTAGTCCTTCTGCTGGCTTTTCCTTGCTACCTTTTGTAGGAGGTCTTGTAGTGTCCTTTCCGTATTTGCTATCAGCACTGTGTCATCTGCGTATCTTATATTGTAAAGATTGTAGCCGCCAATGACGAGTCTTGTCAGGATTTCTAGTTCTCTCAGAATTGTTTCGCTGTACAGGTTTAAAAGATCTAGTGAACAACATCCGTGTCTTACATCTCTTTTTATTTTTGTATATCTGTTGTACTTAACCCATACCTGGAGAGAGAAGGGAAGGATTCATACTTTTCTCTAGAGTATCTCTGCATAAGTAAATGCAACAAATTCAACTGGAATTCGAACTCGGCCCTCAGATTTCTGTTACGAGCCGATATCCTCTGCACCACAAAGTTGTTCTAAGCTCTTCTTTTTAGTCTATGAATTTATGAATTTAAGCGTACCACTAGAGATTAACAATTTTATATAGTTTTACAATTGAACAAGTTAAATACAACCGTAAGTTTTATTCTAATTTCATATTTCTCACCTGTGGACCTCGTTTTCGATTTCTTGCTTTCAATTATAAAATATTTAAGTGCAGCGTTCATTATTTTCTTCTGTCTTCTTGGTCACTGTATTTTCTTCTTTTTTTTTTCTCTCCTCACTAAAATCTTCTCATTTTCTTCCACTCTCGGTAAACCTCTTGCGTCTTAGTGGCATTATCGCCTTATGTGGAGTGAAATGATTAAAAAAAAGAGACGAGAAATGGAGATAACTATATATTTCTGTGTAGGGTAATGCTTAACAGGTTTTCTCTTATACAAACATCTCATCCGTTACGCACAATGGTGTGTAGGGTAGCAACTTTTTGTTATTGTTTCCGTAACAAACTGTTTCTTTTTTTATAGGGCAGAGCTTTTTAGCCCTAGCGCCCAAACCCTGAAGGACCACTCTTGGTCCTTATGTTTACAGAACCTGGTATTCCCACATGGTCACCCATGTAAGTACTGACCAGGCTCGATGGTGCTTAACTTCGGTGATTGAACGAGAACCGGTGTATTCAACACGATATAGCCGTAGACACTATACAAGCGTGTGTATAGGGTTTATTCAATTTCTGAATATATAAACATAGGCCTATGATTCTAATCTCGCTGATAACGCATTTCGTTTGGATGGATTTTCAAAAAGCTGTCCTTGAAGAACTCCTTATTCAGGGAATGTTCGCCTCGCTGACACCAATCAGAATATCAATTAAAGTTTTCTGCGAAAAGCCGAAACATGCACAGACAGGCATTTTCTTTTCCAACTGCACTTAACATTTTCATTGTGACTTCTCAAAAACAGAGTGAAGAAAACACGCAAAATAAAGGAAGTGCGAGGGAAAAAGGGGGCGGGAAGCCAATCCGCGCAAACCAGTGTGTGCATACGTACTGTTACAGGTGTGAGGACAACAATTGGCCAAAGCTAAGGCGTTCGTACAGAAGTCTACTCGAGAAAATGCGGCAAAGAAAGGTATCAACAAACAGTCAATCAATAATGCCAGTCATATTTTGTACCGATATCGTTCAGATACCCCGTGAGGTGTCTCCCCTGTAAGAACTGAGTTATTGCCTGCCCACAGACGTGATCGCCTGTCACAAGTAATGTCTGTTTATGGATGGCGTATACAAAGTGGTGGTGCTCCCAAGTAGCCACGAAAGCAATGAAAAGGAATAATCTATGCGTACAACGGCAAACGTACTGAACATTTTGACATTCATTTATAACCGAACACAATTCTGGCAACCAGGAAGTTGGTTGTTTGTAGGGGGGCGGGGATTTAATTTGGGATTGGAATTCATTCTTTCTTTTCAAAAGCGGTCTACTAAGAATTATGATTCAAGAAGAAGGCTTTGTTAAAAGGTATGCTATCACTGAGAAGTTGTATTTTTGAAATGTAAATTAGTTTATCAGGTAAAAGTGACTGTTTTGCTAAGAAGACCGAAATTTAATTTCAGTGAAAAGTTCTATCATTCTCTTGTTGTTGCTTGTGTGTGTGTGTGTGTGTGTGTGTGTGTGTGTGTGTGTGTGAACGTATATGTGTCGGTAAGTGGTGTCTTTGTTTTTGTGAATGCTTCTCTGTATATGTGTGTGCTTTGCCGGGTGTATGTCCAGGTGAGTGTATAGTGTGTAAGTATTGTTCAGTGTGTGCTTGTGTGTGGTTTCTGTATGTATATGTGTATATATTATGCAGTGTGTTGTGTGGATTGTGTTCCTGTATATGCATATGCATGTATGATCGAAGAAATATAAGGGTATAATTGTGTTGTTTGTGTGTGTCTGTGTGTGTGTGTGTGTGTGTGTGTGTGCGCGCATGCGCTCTGAGGAAGATATATATATTTCTCTATATGTGTGTAATGTGTGCGTGATGCTGGAAAAAAGATCTTAGATTTAATTTCAATAAAAATTTGTATCATTTTGGGTTTTTTTTTGTTTGTTTTTTGTTTTGTTTTGCATGTGTGTGTCAGTATGTGTATATGTGTGGTTGCGTGGTGTCTTTAATACTGCGAATGCTTACGCGCATATGTGCCTGCATTCTGTCTGGTGCATGTGTATGTGAGTATGTGGTATGAACGTATTTTCCAGTGTGTGCGTGCGATGTGTACGTGTGTGTAGCGTGTTTATTTATGTATCTAATGTCCGTATATAATTTTGTGAGTGTGTCCATGAGTAGTAATATGCATACGTATGTGTATATGTGGTGCATATGTTTTTTGTGAATGTTTGTGTGTATATGTGTATGTTTTGTCTGGTGCCCGTGCGTGAGTATGTGATATGAAAGTATTGTGTATGTACTGCGTGTATATGTTTGTGTGCATGTATTGTGATTATGTGTGCATGTGTGTGTGTGGTTTATGTGTATATTTTTTAGTGTAAGTGGTGTTTACTGTATGTGAGTTTGTGCGTATGCGCGTCTTTGTATATGTTCAGTGTCTGGTGTTTATATAGCGTGATGTTTGTGTGCAATGCCTACATGTATGTGCGTGTGTGTGTATGTGATTGTATAAATATGTATGTATCGTTTCTGTATGTTTGCTGTATTCATAGGATTATGTTCCCATCTGTGTGTGTATTCTGAAAGATATATATTTCTATATAATTGTGTAGTTTTGTGTAGTATAATTGTTTCTGTATAATTGTGTGTGTGAGAGAGAGAGAGTTTGTGTAGTATGCATGTGTACACATGTGAGTGCTGGAAGAATTATAGAAGTTTTCTGCATGTGTGTAATGAGTGCATAGTGTTGGGAGAAAGATCTCGAAACTGAAGTATCAGTGAACCGCAATGCGTGGTGGGGGTAAGCGTTGAACGTGGTCAGGAATGACAGACCCAATTGAAAAAAAAAAAGATTTTTTTTTTCTTTTAGTTTTCGCTAGCGAGCCTCTTACAAAGTATCGTCTCGTTTCTAAGCACTGTCTTGTAATCGATAACATATCTCCTTTTAGTTAACAGTTTGAAAGTTTGATTCAACTCTGCATCAAAAATATATTTATTAATTCACTCGTCTTGTGACCGGCAATAGTTTGAATTTTAAATCGCAGTACCATCTGCTTCCGCGTGTTCCTTGGCTTCTTACGACACACCACCGTGTACATCTAACCCTCTATATCAAAGGAAAACAACATTAAATTTTTGCTAACAGTTTCAGAGTAAAGTATTCATAATCAGTTTTGCGTTTGACATTTTAAGCTCTTTATATTCAAATATATTTTTCGAGGAATACATTTTTGTTTTATATAGTCTCACATTTGCCCTCTGGAGGATGTCTGCTGAAATCAATACTTTAGCCAAAAATCAAAATCTGGAAGTATAATTATATTCCATAGAAGCTAAAATAAGGATTCAGTATCCAATATGAGAAGTGTAGAATTCGCGATAAGTCAGTATCTTTTATTTATAAATGAAAACAGAACATTTTATCGGAAATAAACGCGGTTAATTCAAACCCGACCACGTTAACGCCAGTTTGTATAAAGATCATCAGAATATTAATTTTTTTAAAAAAAAGTGCATTTTCTTTTGCAAAATGTATGAAGTCTGGAAAATGTCAAAAAGTTTGTTTATCAAAAACGAATGTCTAATTATAAAAAGCAACTGCCCAGGAGTTAGGTTCCGTTGACTAACATGCAAAATAAAAGAAATCCCTTCGCTAAGAACCTTCAAAAATTTTCCATAAATTATTTTTAAGTTAAATAAGAAAAAGATAATTCTAAAAAAAAAAAAAAAAAAAATAATTCAGTTTTTCAAGCGCGTTCCTTCTCAATTCCAACGATAAAGATTGATTGATAAAAAAAGTCTCCATTTCACCCCCACTTCTCAAAAAAGAAAAAAAAATGTAAAAAATATTCCTCAAAGATGTGTCAACGGAATAGCCGACGTCAGAGAGAAGCTATCTAGCTCCAGGTGTAAGTGAGCGAGCAAGTGAGAGGGAGAGATAGAGAGAGAGGTAAACCTCAAAAAAAAAAAAAGAAAGAAAGAAACGTTGTTCTACAATCGTCATAACGACTTCTACACGAGATTACGTGATGGATCCCCTTCAGAAGGCGACAATGAAAAAATTCCCCAACAAAGTGATACCGTTACCGGAAGCAGCCTTACAACAAAGGGCTTTACAGACTCCAAAGACTCAAATGGCGGTAAGTAACGCTCAGATAAAGAGAGAAAAATTAATAGTATTTGCATGTAACAGGTCGGTGCCAAAGTTTTTACCGATTTAAAATTTCATCTTGAAAATGAAAAACTGTTTTTGAAAATCTTTATTCATAACAATAACGAACTTTGCTCTCTATAACTTGATCCCATCTGTCAACGAGCTTATAAATGCCTCGCTTGTAAAATTCTTTAGGTTTTGATGTGAAATATGAATGTAACTCATGTTCAATCTCCTTTCGTGATGTTAACCTAAGACCATCTAAATGGTTTTGTAATCCTCGAAACAAGTGATAATCCGAGGGAGCTAGGTCAGGAGAATATGCAGGATGAGGCAAGATGGCACTTCTCATCACCTGTGACAATCCTACCCAAAAATGGTGTCTGAAGGTGTCGTGGAAGCAAATATTCCCAACAAGAAACACGTTGTCGCAGGTTCTCTGGAGAACATGGGTGAGAATATTGCAGAAAAATATGAATGGTGCTTTTATAATCTGAAAGCAAATGTTATAAATTAATCATGGCGATATGTTTAAGTAATAGCAATATGTATAAAGTAAATTACAATGATTTAAATGCTCCTTTTACAAACCTGCAAGAACTTTTGCATCGACCTGATATAATACTACTAACGAAATTATTACTATTTTTTCTTTTACTTCTATGTGCCGTGTCCCTTCAAGACGTGACGATCATGACTCTCCACAACTTCCTATGCAGTATTTATTTGTTACTATCTTCCTTGTCGCTGTTCTAATATCCATTTACGCAAACTCGCCAGGCAGGTTAATTGATCATTGCTTCTGCTCTTCTTGCCTTCATCATGCCCTGTGAGTGTCAAATTTATCAAGCCCACTCTCCATATTATTTGTCAAAGAAATTTCAATTGTCCGTTTCTGATCCTATGTATAAGTACATTTTTCATTTCCTTTCCCATTAAAACTTCCTATTCGATCCGATAATACCTCTGTTATTCTCATCATCCTTCTGTAGAACCTCATTTCTGTTGCCCACAGTCTTGTCTTCATCGATGAAGAAATTGTCCAACATTCACTGCCATGTAGAAGGAATAATATTACGTAACAGTTAAGCACTTTTTTTTCTTTTTCTATCAACATTTTCCTGTTTGTTTATACTTTGCTTAACTTTTGGAAGTCATCTTTTGCCATTTCAATACGTCTTCGGATTTCGGCGTCACATTTTACCTTCCCTTTTGAAACACTTCCGAGATATTAAAATTTTAATACTTGCTTGATCTTGGTATCCAATCCATAGTTCACACCCTGTGATGTTTCTCTTGCTGATAGCCACATATTATATCTTCTTAGCTCTGGGGAAGAAGCTCACTGAGTGAAACTTGCTCTTTACGAAAAGAACTGGAAGTGGTTGATTTACCACCGTAAACATGGTATGGCAGGTCCTACAACTGAAGGTCTGAACGGTTCGGACTAAAGAATGTAACGCGTTTAAAAATTTGTCGTATCTGGTCTAGTCCTCCTTCTATTCATTTTGAGATTCTCGACAAAATCCAAAGGAGGATCTGGAATATATTCAATCCTTGGCAGCCCGTCTTCAGTCACTTTCTCATCGACGTGATGTGGCTTCCCTCTGTCTTTTCTACAAATATTTTCATGGCAATTGCTATGAGAACTTTTCTCCTGGTTCCCGAACACATACATTCATGGGTGCTACTAGATTGGCATCAAGCTTCTGTTCTTTTACCGTTGAAATAGTTAAATGTAACCGCCTCTTCTACTCTAAAAGTTTCTTTTCTCGCACTTCTCGTCTATGGAATTCCGTTCTGTTTACTTGCTTCCTTAGTGGCTACAATCTGAATATGTGAATATGCTCTTAGACAAATCGTTAATATAAGGTAGGAAGAGGGCAGGAAGAGGGCAGGATTAAAGAGAGAGCATATGGATATACCAGTTCTCATGTGCTTCAGAAGATTGGCCATTAAAAACAAACTTCATAGACTTTTCTGTAGGATAAGCGTTGATAGCCGAGAGAAATATATATATATATATATATATATATATATATATATATATACATATATATATATATATATAGTCTTGGAGATTTCACTCGCCCGATCGATTCAGTTGATTAAAAACTTAATTGGGGGATTAAAGTTTATTGCTTTACTCGCTCGCGGTCGATTAAAAATCTCACAATGAAACGTGTCCCTTCAAATATAGAAAAAGGAAATCTGATTTCTTTTTCAACCCAAATGTATACCATTGAAGATTCACAGTTTACTTAGAATGACCTACAATGAGATTATTGAACTCTTTGGTCTTATAGATGGCACCTGATTTACAATTACCGCTTCCTAAGTGGAGCCAAAATGCCTCTGTCGCTCAGATTAAAGACGCACACAAATTTTTAGAAACTCATTTGGAAAAATATTATCCTTGACTTAACAGCTATATTTCCTTCCTGCTTACGAAAAGTAAAAACGAACATTTGACAGAAAGAAAAAACAATACGCATACTTCTTTCAAGCACGCACCGAAAAACAAATTATACAAGTAATTTTTTATAGAAAATGGTTGAGAAAATCAGATTTGTTATTTTTTATCATCTATGAGATGGTGGTTGTAGTCAAACAGAAGAAAGAAACTACGAATTTAGGTACCTCTACTCAACTGCCAAACCTCCCCACCCCAACAAAAACAGCATTTCATAATGTTAAAACGGCTCTAAATTAATAACGACAAAGTTTTATCATCAAAATGTTTATGCTATCAAAGAGAAAAGATAAAATTTTGTTGATATCACTTTTTTTATTTTTTAAATCTTTTCTAATATGTTCGAAATTTTAATTAAAATTTCATTTTTTTTCGTCAGCGGTTCACACTATGTTTATGTAAGGCGACTATCAAGAAAATGGAGTCGGTCGAGTAAAATGAGTAAATTTTCCCTCGCGCTCGACCGCCGGTCGAGTGATTTCTTTTTCAAATCTCAAAGGCTATATATATATATATTGTGTATTTAGGCAACAATCTCTCTTTTATGGAGGTTTCATTAAAAATGACAGAAAAGGTATTATTTTTTATGTAATTTTTCATACCTTCTTATGATTTTTTTTCTTTTCAGAACTCAAATTATAGAAGACTTGTCCAAAGCTTTTGTACTTTTGAGCACTTTCGGCGATATTTTTAGCAATTATCGAGAATTAATTTTGTTTTGCTTGTAAATAATCATGTGTATAGTATCCACATGCAAAAGATTAAAAATAATGGAGGCGTTACGAATAAAAAAGAGAAATCCTGCACTTACTAATATTAATTATGAACAGTAACAATGTGCTTAACGTGTTCGGGGTTTAATATACACAAAACACTATGGACATAAACTTTACACATGATTATACTCAGAAAGTCCGAACCCGATTTCCTGCTTTCGTTCACGTTCTGTGCATAAGGTCCATTGGAATAGCCGAAAAAATCCGCAAAAATCATAGTTTCTGGAAACGGATGACACTGATGACGTCATCACATTGTCAACTAACAAATCCGGGCAATTTTCTCTGTGCACGGTGTTTTTTTTAGCATCAGCTACGGCCCTGGCTGCACATGCAGAACAATCTCCGTACAGATGGAAAAGAAACATAAACCATGGTATAATATTAGTTCTTTAATCCCGACATGTTGTTTACTGTATTCGTCACATCTACTTTTTTTACTTCACAATGAATGTAGATGTTAAAAAGTTTCTTTTCTTTTACCGTTTTTTTTTTTTTTTAATTGAGAATTAATAATTCAGATAACGAATGCACGTTTTAAAATCTTTCTGGAATTTATAATCCATTTTCTGTTAATGAAAGCTTTGATGTCTTTGTTTTAATAAATTCTACCCGTGATATTACAGGGTTACGTAGACAGCTTGGAAGAGAATAAAAGTGATAGCGAGAAAGGTATTGATTTCAAATAAAACAAATTGCGCGTATCTTCTTTTTCTCCAATGAAATGTCAGTTATTGATGATTCCGTTGGTAAGGTTAGTAGACAGCGACAAGAAAAGCAAAACAATTGTGCACATATACCAAAGGTTGACATTCATTCTCCAATAAAATGTATTTTTTCTTATTACTATCATCGTTATATTAGTGGATAATTGTACTTGGGTAAACGTTTCTGGGTTTTTTTCTTCTTCTTTTGCCCCTTTTACTTTATTTTTTCGCCAACAGCCCTGACTATATACTTTTCTATTTATCTATATATAAAATTCTTTGACTCCCGTTAATCCGTTCGATCGTCCGTCCGTCCGTTTATCTGTCACACCTTCTAAAATAGCCAAATATATATATATATATATATATATCGAAACGAAATTTTGGAGAGTAGGGCAAATAGCTAAGGCGGGGGAAGTACAGTCGACATTACTAGGGTGCATAGTAATATCAATAAATAGATTTTCATTAATTTTTTGCAAAAATTAAATTTTTACTACTTGCATACAAAATAGGCCTAGCATTTTAAAAACAATTTAATCATTTAAATAACAAATACCTATTTAACAAAAAAGGCAATATTGCTTTTGCATATATATGTATATATATATATATATAAATGTTTTGTCTACGCCTATATCAAGTTGAATACACCGGTTCCCGTCCGATTACCGAAGTTAAGCAACATCTGAGCCTGGTCTGTACTTAAATGGGTGACCATTTGGGAACACTAGGTGCTGTAAACGTAAGAACCAAGAATAATCTTCCAGATTTGGGGGTTTGGTGCAGGGCTAACAACCCTGTCCCGTAAAAAACAGTTTGTTACAGCAACAAAAAGTTACTGCCGTATGCACCATCTGGGTGTGATGGATAAATAATGATGATATCTTCTTTTTTTTTTTTAGCTTTTATACGCAAGAATTCAGTTTCCAGTTCACTCTGCGTTTTCGAGAACCATAAATCACGAGATCAAACGTTTCAAAAAGTTGGAATTTGGTTCCAGAAATAAATATTTACGCACGGTCAGTTTTATGCTCAGGAGTAAGAAATCCTAAGAATTTATTCCTCGCTAATTAAAAAGAAAAAATAATTTTTCTTGAGAAAAGGTTTTTGTCAAAGTATTTTTCATACAAACTCGTCGATTGGTTTGCGAAATTCATCGGGAAGTAGTTTGTAAATCTCAACAAAAATATTAGCAATAACTTCAACAATACTAAATACCGTGACGATTCTAAAAGGCTTTAACGTGCTGCAAAATATTCTAGTTATCAGCAACGATCTAAAACAAAAATTTATATATATATATATATATATAAGAAAAATTAAGATAGACACATTATTTCATGGTGAATCGGAAGTGTAGGCCTATTTCAGGCGAGTCATCGTCAGCTTCCGTCTTTATTTAACAAAGGATTTTCTTTGTTAAATAAAGACAGAAGCTGACGATGGTTCGCCTAAAATAGGCCCATACTTCCAATTCATCATGAAATAACGTGTCTCTCTCTTAATTTTTCTTATATTTGCTCTATATGTATTTAGATGCACATATGTTTAGAGCTCTCTTAGATAGTTATTCTACTACTGTATGTACAGGATACTCCTTTGGATTCTTATATAACCACACTGCATGCTTATATAT
This sequence comes from Ascarosepion bandense, assembly GCA_037127315.1. NCBI lineage: Eukaryota > Metazoa > Mollusca > Cephalopoda > Sepiida > Sepiidae > Ascarosepion > Ascarosepion bandense. The sequence continues at coordinate 1,721,856 of JBBBDQ010001082.1, read as the reverse complement.
ATATATATATATATATATATATATATATATAAAATAATGTTCAAACAAATCATTTCAAAATTGTCGGTTGTTTATAACCAAGTTTCGTTAATCTTCGTTAATTTCCGTAACATTTTACATTTGTTGGCATTACGATACATTTCAGAGCAGATATGGTTGTCTGCGATGAATCGAAGGTTGTGTTATATAGGCTTGATTAAAACCTCGTTTAAATTAATGATCATTTGTGGTCGAGAGATCTAAGACATGCCAGATCACATGGTAGCTTCCCCTATGTGGATAGGGGTCGCAGGTTCGAATCCTGCCGAATGACACACATTTTCGTAATAAAAATTTATCGTAAATAATCAGGCCAATAGATATAAATATATAATACTGTTTAATTAAAACGGAATATATACTTAAATACGAGTATCGATAAAAATAAAAAAATAATGTTCGAACAAATCATTTCAAAATACACACACACACACACACACACACACACACACACATATATATATATATATATATATATATATATATATATTCCTCCTGTCACGCTCAGGGTGGGTTGTATTATTATTATTATTTTTTTTTTTTTTTTGTCATTTTGCCGTCATTCTTGACGGCACGAGCCCATCCTTGTTGCATATTATTCTTTGGATTGTATCAAGTATCTCTTCATACATCGTAGAAGTGCAAGACCATATGTGGCATCAATATTCGGTGAATAAATGGTAGACTTAGAACAATTTTAACGGCTGATATGAGAAAGCGGTTGTATAGGAATAAGAAATACTTAACGCAATAACTAAGAGAGGTCGTGGAAATATTTTAACGTTGTTTCTTCGTCTTACCCAATGAAATTACTTACCTAAAAAACAAAAAGCAATGAAACCTGCCGATGCTGTTACACCAAGGAAAGTGAGAGCAAAAACGACTCCGAATATTTTTCGTCTGGTACGAGTCGGCGTTTTTTTCTTCAATGCAGCTCTGTAGATCTGGAATACAAAAAGATTTAAAAAAAGAACGTAAGAAAAATATTTCATAATCATAATTACATTTTCTCCTGACAAGTAATTATATGCCACAAAGGTAAATAGAAATATACTGCGAATAATAACATAAAAGAGACATTTACTGAAATAGTGATCCGCCAAATCTAAACTTACTTGTAAATGGAACTTTGTGTGTGTGTGTGTCCGTTACCTATAGACTCCGAAACGACTGAACAGATTTTCTTGAAAATTTACACAGTTCTACTATAAGCGTCTGAGAGCGTTCTTAGCTAGGTTTTGTGTCGAGGTACCCCCGATAAATATCGAAAATCGATAATCGAAAAAATCGGATTATAGAAGAAGTGGTCCAATTTTAATCAAATTTGATACACTCATAGACAAAGACATAAAAAACGATATTCAGAAGTTTCAAGGTTGCAGTTCTTACAATAGTGCAAAAGTCAATAATATATATATATATATATATATATGTGTGTGTGTGTGTGTGTAAGGAAAGATGTTTGTGTGTGTCTGTTTATCTGCCTGTATGTCTGTATTTTTTCAGCACTTTTATTTTAGTTTTTGCTTCGGGTTTGGCTCTAAGTAGGTATAATTGTAGTTCTTAGTCTCAGCCATGATACTATTGACTCAGAGGACTTATTTAGCCTTCAAAATTCAGTTTCCGACGAAAAAGACTTATTTGATATCGATACCAGGAAATCAAAATTTGACTTACATCCATTCATTTTTCTTTCAGTCTACGGTTTCGCTTTAACTGGAAACAACTATTGCTTTTTAGTCTTTCGAGCTTTCTGAGCTCCAGGACCATGGATTAGTTTTAAAGCTTTCATTACAACCGAGCAACATCGGGCTATACTGCTAGTATGACATATAGGGTAATTATAATATTAGTTGTTTCTTATTAGGAAACGTTCGGTATTTACTGATTGAGTCAGGAAGGTTGGGTCACTGTATCGGGTCAGGAAGTTTTTTTTCTGCCTGAATCCATTTTGCACATATATAAATCAACCCACCTGCGTGCACAGAATACTGCTGTCATATATGGCCAGGCGCCTCTGCTGTTCGTCTGAGTGTTCTCGACAGGCTCCAAAGGAGAATCTGTAATGTGATATGTCCTTACTTGGCATCTCGACTCCAGCCACTTTCTTCCCTCTATCTCTTCTACAAATATTTTCATGGCTTTTAGTCCAACGAACTTAAGTCACTGGTGCCCCCACCACAAGAATATACTCGTGCAACAAGGTCCCACCCATTTACAGTTAGATCAACCAAATACAGCCGACTCCAGCAGCTTCTTTTCTCGCACTTCCCGCCTGTGGAACTCCTTTCCATATACTTGCTTTCCTGACGGCTACAACCTCCAGGAATTTAAATGCAATGTCAATTCCCATCTCTTATCCACTTGACTCAAGTCGTTTCTACATCACCCTGCGTATCTCGTTCTTTTCCTTTCTCTCTACTTTCGCAACTGTCTTCACACCTCTGTTCCCATCCTTCTCTTGCCCTTTCTCTGACACTCCCTGTAACTGGTTCGTCTGTCTTTTCATTTTCCTCCTGTCTAAACTTTCACTCTTATGTAGCACCATGCGCATCAGTGGCGGTACCGCCTTGCTTGGGATGAAACAATTAAAATAATCAGTTGTCAGTTGAAATCCATGAAATCTTTCTCTTAAAACAATTCAAGATAATGTCTCACTCAAGCCCAGTAATTGTTACCGCTCTTCCCAAAATTTATTGGAGTTTCTTTCCTAACCTTTTGTTTGAAGCAGTGTAGAATGTCAATGTCTGGATTAGGCTATTATTTTCTCTTTGAGTTACATGTGATATCCATTTCAGATGTTTCTGAAGGTCCTCAAATAATGTAGTTTCTGTTATCTGGTACAGTTCTTGGTTTTTTGAAATTATAGCTTTTTTTCTTTGCTACTCTTATATTTTTCATTTTAAAAAAGATTAAATAAAAAACAAATGATTTACAACGAAAATTTACTGTATGACTATTCTTTAAAAGAAACGAACAAATAAAAGTATTGTCGCTTCAATCATTGTAGAAATCGATTCCCGAAGTAGCCTGTAAGAAGCGTTCTTTAACGAACATCGGCCACTTGAGGGTTTCAGTAAATTGGTGGACAACTTGGGACATATATCAAAAGTCTGGGAAAATGCTACAGACTGGAAGATTCCTGAATTTTCTTTAATTATTTTTTTTTAGAAAAACTCACATTTTGCCAAGCCATTTTCTGATAGTAAATTGCATCGGAGATAAAATCATATAACCCTCATATATATATATATATATATATATATATATATATATATATATTAATGCAGGTTTCATTGAATAATATAGACAAGTTTTGTCTATTAATTTTGTGTAGGATCCGTTCATACCGTCTGATATACTTGATGGTGATGTCGTTAAAAGACAACAAAAAATCACAGTATTTGTTGAATTTTTTATCGGGTCTAAGCTTTCGGCTCACATAAGCCATTATCAAAGAGTAAATAATAACACACAGTAAACATAGAAGCTATTAACAATAAAGATAATTGAATTGAAAATATAAGTCCATCCCTACCGTGGCGGATGGCCGAAGACAGTGACAAAATAGTGGTGTTGTGGTCCCTGGTCTGATTACAGACATTTGAGTACGTTGTTGGAAATATCGAAATTGATTGTATTCAAACCAGGTTTAAACTGTTTAATGTAGAGTGCTTCGAGGATTTTTAGTTTCTGCTTATTATTTTCTTGTTTAAAAAATTCAACAAATACTGTGATTTTTTGTTGTCTTTTAACGACATCACCATCAAGTATATCAGACGGTATGAACGGATCCTACACAAAATTAATAGACAAAACTTGTCTATATTATTAAATGAAACCTGCATTAATGAAAAAATGCTGCCAAAATACACACAATATATATATATATATATATATATATATATATATATATGTGTGTGTGTGTGTGTGTGTTTGTGTGTGTGTATATATATGAGAGGCTCATCCCTTGTTCCCTGTTTAGGATGTGGTTTCCGGATATATATATATATATATCCGGAAACCACAGGTGAAGAGGCTCATCCCTTGTTCCCTGTTTAGGATGTGGTTTCCGGATATATATATATATATATATATATATATATATATATATCCGGAAACCACATCCTAAACAGGGAACAAGGGATGAGCCTCTTCACCTGTTTAATAGACGTGGGTGGAGTGTAAACTATCGCCCGGTTCACACTCCACCCACGTCTATTGAATAGGTGAAGAGGCTCATCCCTTGTTCCCTGTTTAGGATGTGGTTCCGGCTTTCTCTTTTCCAATCTTTTTCACTCTTTTCTTTTTTCAATTGGAGTAGATAGACTAAACTATCGCCCGGTTCACACTCCACCCACGTCTATTGAACAGGTTAAGACGCTCATCCCTTGTTCCCTGTTTAGGATGTGGTTCCGGCTTTCTCTTTTCCAATCTTTTCACTCTTACGTAGCCCCCTGCGCTTCAGTGTCGTTACCGCCTTGCTCGGGGGGGGATATGATTAATATATATATATATATATATATATATATATATATATATATGTATATATATATATCGGATCTCGATATGTAAAGTCAGAAATTTATTCGCCTGAAGAGAGTCAACTTTGGACTCGAAACACGTGTAATGGGACAAATATAATTATGGACACTTAATGTATTATACAAAACATAAATAATATTAATAATAATAATTACAATAAATCTACACTAAAAAAAAAAAATTCACGACTTCTCACACATTTTTAACCTATATCAATTTCTCTCGTTCGAACAACCCCTAGATAGTTGATTTTTTTTAGTAATTTAACTAATAAAAGATATTTTGTCAAACAGATTTTTATCATAAATTGCTCGATAACGCGGTGGAGATAGAGCATTGATAGATTTGGTGCAAAGAATTTATCACTTTAACAGCAAGAAACTTGGCTTTAATGTGTGAAGCCATCATAACAGTATCCTCACGAACCTTTTAAGTTGGTAAGAGCCGACTCAGTTAAAGCAAAGCGATAAAGACTTTGCACTAAAACTATATATACATATCACGTTGAATACACCGGTTCTCGCTCGATCACTGAAGATACGCAACGTTGAGCCTGGTCAGTACTTAGATGTGTGACCGCTTGGGAATACCAGTTGCTGTAAGCATTATTGACGGATGTGCGTTGTGGTGCGGTGGATGTCGGCTGGAGTGGAAAATCGGTGAGCCGAGTTCCAATTCCAGTCGAACACTTTGCATTCACTTACGCACTGGTACCCTTGGGAAAAATATTATTCCTTCTCTTCCCTCCAGTTATGGGTTAAATAACTGAGGTCTGTTGTTCATGCGATCTGTGGCAGATGTCTGCATCGATTGTTTGTTATCAGCAGTTCCAAAATGTGTGGATGGTGCTACACGAGCCTTCACCACTTTAAACAATTCTTTGTGTGGTAGTCTAACCAAGTTAGGCGCTCATACGTCGAAATCGACGGGAGATTCAATAATAATAATAATTATTATTTATATATATATATATATATATATATATATATATATATATATATATATAAAGTAGAATCCATGAAATTTGGTAAGGTAAATTTCAATAGCGACAGACACCAAAGAGGACTCAATGTTAAAATTTATTGCTGAATTAAACAGAGTACTATAATCAGGAAACAAATGTTAGATATCTTTACAAATCCATGAGTAATACTGTATTTCCGCTATCCAAACCAAATTCACACTACAATGAATGTCTCAAATTTGCCCAGATGAAGTCACGTGGGATAGAAAAAGGGAAGGGAAAGGATAAATATTAAAAAGAGAAAAGAGAGAGAAGTAAAAGTAGAATAACAGAATAAGGGGAAAGGGTGTTTAACTTTGAAACATTCATTGTTGTATGAATTTAGGTTTGAAAAGCGCCTGGGGCCGCGAAATACAGTATTGCCAATCGATTTGTAAAAATATCTAACTTTTGTTTCCTGATTTTATATATATATATATATATATATATATATATATAAACTTATTTATAAACGGAACTTTATCTCTGTTTGTGTTTATGTGTGTGTGTGTGTGTGTGTCCGTTACCTATAGACTCCGAAACGGCTGAACCGATTTTCTTGAAAATTTACACAGTTGTACTATAAGCGTCTGCGAGTGTTCTTAGCTAGGTTTTGTGTCGAGGTACCTCCGATAAATATCGTAAATCGACAATCGAAAAAATCGGGTTATAGAACGAGTAGTCCGATTTTGATGAAATTTGATACACTGATAGACAAAGACATAAGAAACGATATTCATAAGTTTTAAGGATGTAGTTCTTACAATAGTGCAGAAAATCGATAATATATAAGGCAAGTTGTTTGAGTGTGTGTCTGTTTATCTGCCTGTATGTCTGTATTTTTTCAGCCCTTTTATTTTAGTTTTTGCTTCGGGTTTGGCTCTAAGTAGGTATAATTGTAGTTCTTAGTCTCAGCCATGATACCATTTACTCAGAGGACTTATTTAGCCTTCAAAATTCAGTTTAGGACAAAAAAAAATTATTTGATATCGATACCAGGAAATCAAAATTTGACTTACATCCATTCATTTTTCTTTCAGTTTACGATTTCGCTTTAACTGGAAACAACTGTTGCTTTTTAGTCTTTCCTGCCAACGTCCAAAGAGTCTGAGCTCCAGGACCATGGATTAGTTTTAAAGCTTTCATTACACCCGAGCAACGCTGGGCTATACTGCTAGTATAAAATATATCGCCCGTTTTACACTCCACCCATATCTATTGAACAGGTGAAGAGGCTCATCTCTTGTTTCCTGTTTAGGATGCGGTTTCCGGTTTTCTCTTTTCCAATCTTTTCACTCTTTTCTTTTTTATTTTTTTCAGTTGGAGTAGATAGACTAAACTATCGCCCGGTTCACACTCCACCCACGTCTATTGAACAGGTGAAGAGGCTCATCCCTTGTTCCCTGTTTAGGAAGTGGTTTACGGCTTTCTCTTTTCCATTCTTTTTACCCTTACGTAGCCCCCTGCGCATCAGTGGCGTTATCGCCTTGCTTGGAGTGATATGATTTTAAAAAAAGTATCTTGTACAATGATAGGATAACTCTTTAAGAGTGCTCTAAATATATATATGTATCTAAATACATATAGAGCAAATATAAAAAAATTAAGACAGACACGGTATTTTATTGTAAATCGGAAGTTAGGCTTATTTCAGACGAATCATCATCAGCTTCCGTCTTTATTGTACAAAGGATTTTACACGAATGAAATTCACAAAGACCTAAAAAAAAAACAACAAAAAATAACGGTCGCTCCCTTAAAAGAGAAAATTTATGAAAAATTTCATCATTACATCAGTTCGGCGAACACACACACATATTCATACATAAGCATATATATATATATATATATATATATAATCAAAGAACACGCGTAAGAGTGGATGTCTACAAAAATCCTAAGATACATTCAGCCTGTCAGTTAGACTGCTGACCCGTAGATTTGAAACGTAAAGAAAGTGGGTTAAGAGAGAGAGAGAGAGAGAGAGAGAGAGAGAATCTTAAAGCGTAAACGAAAAGGGAAGAAGAAGAAAAAGAGAAGAATAAATTTAAAATAGAAAGAAAAGATGATAGGAGAAAATGAAAATAAAAAATAAATAAATATTATATATTAATGGTGAACGGATAAGAAATTGGAGTCTAAAATAATGAAAAATATATTTAAAAGATAATAGTTAGTTAATCTGTTGTAATCACAAAATCATCACACAACTATATAATTAAAATTATACTAATTATGCAATCAACAAAACAAATAAAATACAATATAAAATTAAAAAATTAAAAAAAATTAATTTAAAGGTAAGCCTAATTATTCTATTTAAATTTAGTTGTTTAAACTTAATTATTTAGTTTAAAAATAGATTTACATATTACTGATCAAAGGATAAGAAATTGGAATTTTAAAAAACCTAAGAAAATTAAACAATTAAGATATACTAGTTAATCAATCCGCTTTAATCACAATTACCACCACTATATAATCAAAATTATACTAATTATTCGGTTTACAATAAAATAATAATAACACAATAATGTAGGTAATTTTTTCGGTCAACGGTACAGTTATAATACCGTATAACTTTAGTAATGTAAAAAAACATAGATATGTACACATACATCTCACACACACACACACACATAAATGCGTACACACATACCCGCACACGCTTATATATGTATACACATATATGTACACGCACGCAGATACATATATACATATACGAACACACACATATATATATACACTCAAACACCAGCAAAAATATGTAAGCAATACCATAGACATATAAAAACCCGTATATAAAAAAAAAACAAAAAAAACCGCGACACATATAACAATGGTGTACAGTTAAACAATATATATTCCGTAAAATAGTGTGATGTGTGTAAAATCTTCAGAGGAAATGAATGAGGGGCTAAAAGCTTAACATAGTTTAAACCGGCTCCTGTGTCGACATTTAAAAATTAGATCCCTCCTTAGATTCAGCAGATCCAATTGGTTTTTGTGTTTTATAATAGTGATTTTTTTCATCCAGGCATAAGCGACAACAATCTTTGAAGTTGATGCAGGTGTTAGATTTTTTAATGATATTCCATTTAATCGTAGGGGTTAAGTTATTGTCTTTCAATGACCAGAGATATTTTGATAGAGATGTCTGGTTTCTTAGTTCAGGGTTGATAAAGGAGTGCGTGTGATTGTAAAACTGTTGCTTCCAAGCATTTGCTGAAATACCAATGTAGTATTTTTTCAAGTTTGTATTTTCTTTTGGGTATATCATCGCTTGATATACCACCCCTTCTGTCATACACTCTCCACTCATAGGGCACTCATTTTTGATTTTGCAATTGCATTTAGGTGTAAGACTGTCATGTCCAGCTGCATCCTTTATATCTGATAAATTCCGGGTAACTTTAGGGTTGCTTTGGTTAGGAGTTGCAGAACTAAGGCTGGCTGGAATAGTTGTTGTTACTCTGGAGCTGGCTTGATCAGTGGTAGTAGATTTCGGGTTATCAGTTTGGTTTTTATATCTAGATAAGGTTCTTCTATTGTGGGAACTGATTATACTTTCTATATTTTTAGTACACGAATAGCTACGTTTTAGGGTTTTTCTGTTAAATATTCTATGAAGGGGACTAGAATCGCTAAAATGTTTATCTACGAGTTTTAGAAGATAATTACCTACATTAATATTACATAATTTGCAAAACGGAGAGTTGAAACAAATTGCTTTCTTTCTTCTGTTTGTCTTATTGGTATTATTATATTTCAAGGATTCGTCGTAAAAAAGCGGCTTTTAAAATCCGCTCTAATGTAAAGCTTCATTATATGTTTTTTTTTGTGTGTGTGTGTGTAAAAAATTATTTGGTTAAAAGGTAGTCTGTTAATTCTGGTATTAACGGAGTTAGGAATTTGTCTCAGTACATGAGAGGGGTGGTTGGAATTAATATTGACGTATAAAGGTGTTTATTAGGTTTTTGGTTGGGTCTAAAACTGTTACCAGAGGGGTCGAAGGTGATGTCTAGAAAATTAACTATTTTATGGTTAGTCTGGATATCTAATTTAAAACCTAGGTATTTAAAGGCGTTAGTTAATTGTTTTTGTTTTTGTAGCACTATTGGACCAGTGCTATTGTTAATAATTGCTTATCCGTCATCTCTGTACAGCCCAACTAGTTCTAGGTCCCAAAATCTACCTATAATGTTTAATATATATACACCTACCAGATCTGCGACCTGGGCAGAGTCGAAAGCACCTATAAGAACGTCAAAATTCCAGCGTCCCTTTTTAATCCAAATGGAAGAATTATGGACCAAATTTTTTTTTTCTACAGGCCATTATGATGTTTGCTTAGCCCTCAGTGATGGTGACGAAAGTTTCAGCAAAATTTATGCTATTTGTTAACAATTCCTCAGAGATTGATGTTTACTTGATCCTCAGAGTTGGTGATGTTTATTTGGTCCTTAGCTGCCTATATATATATATATATATATATATATATATATATATATAAATTTCCTGCCGATATATATATATATATATGTATTTTTTTAATCATATCACCCCGAGCAAGGCGGTAACGCCACTGATGTGCAGGGGGCTACATAGGAGTGAAAAGATTGGAAAAGAGAAAACCGGAAACCGCATCCTAAACAGGAAACAAGGGATGCGCCTCTTCACCTGTTCAATAGACGAGGGTGGAGTGTGAACCGGGCGATAGTTTAGTTTATCTACTCCAATTGAAAAAAAAAAGTGAGAAGATTGGAAAAGAGAAAACCGGAAACCGCATTGGAAAAAAAAAAGAGTGAGAAGTTGAAACTGAGAAAAAAAGAAAAAGAAAAGATTTATATATATATATATATATATATATATATATATATGCAGGTAATTTTCTTTTAGACATGTCAGATTAAATATATTGCAAACATTGTGTCTGCTTACTTTTAACAAAATTCGTTCATACACACGGATAATCTTCCGCTTATTATAATTGAAAGATGTAACAAATGAGCTGTAACACAACTATTCTACACCAAGAAAACAACAAAAGCAAACTACAGATTCTCGAGGCAATATTTATTAGAAAACTTAAGCCGTTGATTAATAGAATCGGTTATAAATACTATAGTAATGTTCTACAATGTTTATAGAAATTAAAGTTTTTTCATGCTTTAACATGTGCATGACCATGACATTACAGCATAATAAAAATTCGTTTTTGGATAATTTTCATGTTCTAATGAACGCTAAGCAATTTGTCAACCTTTATATTTGAAGCAAGAATAAAATTTAGGTTAAATTTTAGCAACACAGTTTTGCGGTTATTTTTTGTTACCACAGATCACACCCCTGAAGATGATCTCGGAAGGAGATTGAATGTATTTGGGAGCATCAAGAAATGAATAAGATCATCTGCCAAGGTTACAACCCATTTCTTACATCTTTTGATTAATATAAGCAAACGATTATCTGTGAGTATAAACAGATATTATTAAAAATAAACAGACATAGTTTTTGCAATTTATTTAATCTGACATATCTCATATATATATATATATATATATATATAGGCTACGGCAGAAATACTCCCCACATTTTTAACTGCCCCCTATATGATGCTAGTGAACTTAAGTAAATGACTATGGTGTCTTCATCTAGCTAATGTTTTACCATTTTATTTCAGATACCGTCAGTTACCGTCATGGATTGGACCGGTGCACACAGTTCGTTTTTTCATGTTTTTTTTTCTTGACACTAGCGAATCTGTAATTGCAACACTGAGAGCTTTTCGTGTTCAGTTCATGTTACGTTGGAATGATGCGGTTCCGGATAGAAAATCGATACAGCTATGGGTTTTGAGCGCTTAAAAGAAAGTCACCTGAAAGACCTCGATGAGCTTGAACTTCCGGGCGATTGAAACATTTAGAAATCGTCTACAACAGTGTAGAGCGAATAGAGGACAGCATTTAGAGGACGTCATTTTTAAAATCAAATGAATAAAAATTGTCGCCGTTTGTTTAAGCAATGATGAAAAAATTATTTAAATAGAAATTACCTTAGTAATTTGGTCAACCTGTACAATAAAAATATTTCTCGGGATAAATGCATCAGGTCAGAAGAAAAGTTAGATTACTTCCAATATTTGTCTATATTTCTGAGATGAGGTAGTATTTACACTATTTACATTATTCGGACTATTGTCCTCATCTTTGTTGCCATTTGTACAAAAAATAAAAAATAAAAAAATACTGGAGAAAATCAGTAACATCGAAAATTGCAATATGAACTTTGGTAAAAAAAAAAATGGTTACTGAGCATTACGTATATAAGTCCCAGAAATTCAGTTGTTCTTGTTAAGGACACATGGCCCAGAGGATATAGACGTTGATTAGCTCCTGAGACTCCTGTGAGTTCAATACCAGTTTACAGCAGTGGTGAACAGATAAATTACAGGGTTAGAGAGAGATAACTCATGACTACCAAAAGAGGCACTACGCAAGGAATGAGAATTATTTACCCCCAGTGATTGTAATAAAGGGTTCGGTTCGAAATTCTTAGCCCCTGAAGAAGGCCGGAGAAACGTCGTAGAAGTGGCAACAAAGTCCGAATAATGTAAATAGTATATTTCCAATATACACACACACACACACACACACACACACACACACATATATATATATATATATATATATATATATATATATTAATGCAGGTTTCATTGAATAATATAGACAAGTTTTGTCTATTAATTTTGTGGGATCCGTTCATACCGTACTCCATGGAGACTCAGCCACGTTGTATATAATTTAAATTGTGTGTATTTTGGCAGCATTTTTTCATTAATGCAGGTTTCATTGAATAATATAGACAAGTTTTGTCTATTAATTTTGTGTAGGATCCGTTCATACATATATATATATATGTGTGTGTGTGTGTGTGTGTGTGTGTGTGTGTGTTTGTTTTTGTTCCATTGCCTTTTGCTGTCGTCAAGGCAGCTTCTCAGAACTTGGCATTTTTTTCTGTTCTGATGAACATTTTTAAAGTGCTTTTTACCGATTTGCATAGATTTTTTTTACAACGATATATACTATGTACAATGATTATAGATTAAAACGAAGCGTTTATGAGGATATGTGAGTAAGATAATGGCTAACCCTACACTTGAATAGGTTAAGATTTCAGTGATCAGGGAAGTATCAGTTCTACAAAGAATCTGTTCTACAAAGCAATGTTTTGGTTCGCGAAGTGAAGATAATTTTGTAAGGATCGTAATATGTGGTCAACGAAAAAAGTAAAGCCGGGTGTTTATGGCAGATGTAGTTGGAAATCCTAGCTAAGCTTTACCAAATCTTTGCCGTGTCTGTAATGTGAAGCCTGGCGTTGACCTGATGGAAGACGACACACTTCCAAGCAGTAATCCGATACTTTTTTTTTTCGGGTTATCAATTTTTGATGGGTTATTTAAATCATATCTAAAACATATTTTTGCTTTTAGGACGTTGCTTACAGTACCCAGTTTTCTCAAGCGGTCTCCCATTTAAATACTAACGCGGGCTTACCACTATATCACGTTGAAAAACCGGTTCTTGTATGATCACATAAGTTAAGCAATGTGGACCCTAGTCAGTACCGATATTAGTGACCGCTTGGAAATACTACGTGCTGTAAACTTTGATGTGGGAAGGATATAAATGATAATGGCTCGGAATTTGAAAATCGGAGAGCCCAATTCAAGTTGGGTTCGTTTTATTTATTTACGCACAATTAGCCTGGGAAAAGGTATGAATCGAGTGGTTCTCCCCATCACTGCATATAATGGCTCTGATCTGTCAGCATCAAAGTATGATGTTGTTAGTGAGCTTGAGCAAATGGATGCCGAAACAGGGTTTTGGAGAAATAACAGAAAGGCAACATTTATTGAGATCTACAAAAGGGAGGAGGCTTTTTTGATCGCATACGACCCTAGGAGACCCGGTACTTAATGAAGAATATCTACTCATTCTCATATGATTCAGTTTGCCACTTAATTGCCGTACGTGATCCACATGTCTTTTTCCATCGATGACTAACTAGGCAGACGATTTTCTTTCTGCGGTAGACTGGTTGCCAACTAAGGCTATAGAACCCAATCTGATTTGCTATTCAACCCATAGCTGGAGGGAGAAGATATGGATTAATATCTTTCCTAAGGGTAATTTGCGCGTAAGTGAATGAAACTATTTCGACTGGAATTCGAACTTTTCCATCCATTACACCACAACGTAAATTCTCTTAGGATTAGGTAGGTTAAACAAATATGATAATATTTTTTTTAATTCATTTCATTCCACTGCCACTATTGCGCAGGGGGTTACATAGGGGAAGGTGCTGACAGAACGATTAGATAAAGGAAATGTCAGAAGGAGGGTGATAGACGAGTAAGGAGGTAGATAGGAAGAGTGTTTGAGAGAATGGATGTGTGTTAGTGTGTTAGGAGGTGTCTATTGACCTTACATTTAAACTCCTGGAGATTGTAGCTGTCGGGGAAGCAAGTATGTGGAAGGGAATTCCACAGGCGGGAAGTGCGAGAAAAGAAGCTGTTGGAGTAGAAATTGCGGTTACATTTTATCGGTTTCACTGTAAAAGTGTGGGACCTAGTTGCTAATCTAGTATCTCGTGCAAATTCGTACCTAGGGGGCACCAGTGATCTAAGTTCATCGGAGCAGAAGCCGTGAAAGTATTTATAGAAGAGGCACAGGGAAGCCACGTCACGCCGGTGAGAGAGTGACACGCTTCTTTGTATACTTTGCCTACTTGCTTTCTGTCCGCATGAAGGTGACTTATTTTTAATATTATCGACCGCGTATAAATGAGTTTCCTCTGCAGTTTTTTCTCGTCAGAATCAATCTTGCACATTTATAAATCTACCATTCATCCGTGCATTGAATACTGTTGCCATATCTGGTCGGGTGCTCCTACTAATCATCTTTAGGTTCTCAACAAAATCCAAAAATTCATCTGCAACGTAATCAGTTCCGAATTGGCATCTTCAACTTCAGTCATTTTCTCACCGACGTGACGTAGCTTCCCTCTGTCTTTTCTACAAATATTTTTATGGAAGCTGCTCTGATGAGATTTTTTCCCGCCTGGTGCCCCGTTCACGTGAATTTAAGCGTGCTACTAAACTGGATGAGCGAGGATGTACGTTGTGGTGCAGTGGATATCGGCTCGGAACGAGAAATCAGGGTGCCGAGTTCGAATTCCAGTTGAATTCATTGCATTCACTTACGCGCAAATACCCTTGGGAAAGGTATTCACCTGTCTCTTCCTTCCAGTTATGGAGTAAATAACAGGACAGATTGGGTTCTATAGCCTGGGCTGGTAACCAGTCTACAGCAGAAAGCAATGGCAACCTACTGCGGGATAATCTTCTGCCCAGTCAGTCATATCTCTTTCGAGACATGATCGTCCAAGCGTATTTCACGTATGGCACTTAACTGACTGACTAAACTGGAATATAGGTTTCACCATTTTAACGTTGAAATATTTATATGTAACCATTACTTATACTCCAGTAGTTTCTTTTCTCGCACTTCTCACCTGTGGAACTCCCTTCCGTTTTATTGTTTCCCTGATAGCTACAATCTCCAAAAATTTAAATGCAACATCAATTGCCATCTTCTATCCTTTTCAATCCCAGTCATCTTGTTTCTTTTCTTCAATGCCACCTGTAACCAGTCTTTTCTTTCACTATAAACCCCCGGAAAATTGTAGCGGCTCCGTTTTGCTTAGGGTGAAATGATAAAAAAATGTTTAAAGAGGTCTTTTTATTTTTTTTGCGCATAATGTGTGAAAATTTACGTATTTGTATTGCTCACACTGGGAGTATTCTTGTCATGAAGACGGTATTTCTTCTGTCTAAATACCTAAGATGAGGAATTATCATTATTTAAATTATTTACATTCCAGTTAATGTCCCAATGACAACCCAGTATTCAACAGTAACAGCAGCTGATTGCGGTAAATGGAGTCAGGCGTGGGATCAAGCAAGATAGGTGAACATTACATTTAAGGCTTTAAGTATTAGATTCAGAATTGACAATATCCTCGTAAATTATTTGTTTATTTTCTTTTAATCATATCACCTCATGCAAGTCAGTAAAGCCACTAAGACACTTAGGTTACTGAGTGTGAAAGAAGAAGAAAAAATAGAAACATTATTAAAAAGCGAGAACAATAAGAGTAAGGAGCCGAGTTCGAATTCCAGTCGAATTCGTTACATTCATTTACATGCGAATACACTTAGGAAAGGTGTGAATCCATCTCTTCACCCTCCAGATATGGGTTCAACAGCAGTACAGATTGGTTTCTATAGATTTTGTTAGGAACCAGTCTACCGCAGACAGTAATGGCAAACTACCCCTGCAAAATCTTCTGCCAAGTCAGATATGGATCGAAAGAGACATGATCGGCCAAGTGTGTGTCACATATGGCAATTAACTGACCGAATCAAGAAGACAGGTGATAACGGTTGATATTGCACTTAAATTTTTGAAGATCAAAACTTGCTGGAAAGTATGGAACCAGAAGAGTGTTCCACAAGCGAAATATGCGATAGAAGAAACTGTTAGCATAGAACTTACAGTAAGACCTTATGAATTCAACTTGTAAATTGATGAGACCTTACCGCCAATCTAGTATTATGCTTAAATACCTAAAGTCTATGTTCTATAGCGAAGAGTTTATTCGAACAATTACTAGTATTTATAGAAAAATTAGATGGGAACTACATTACGGCGGCGGGAAGTGTTGGTGCTGGTTTGTGAATTTGAGGACATAGCAATTGTGAGTAGGGGTAGAAAAGATTATAAAATAAGCGAACAATTAATGAGCAGTATCGGATGGAACTTCGGTCTTCATGCACAATCAGTTTTAAATTCAGAGTTTTTTTTTTCTTTGTTAGACTGGTTCAGTCATTTAAGTGCCATACGTGATACACGCTTGGGCGATCATGTCTCGAAAGAGACATGACTGACAGGGTAAGATTATCCCGCAGTAGGTTGCCATTGCTTTCTGCGGTAGACTGGTTGCCGACCAAGGCTATAGAACCCAATCTGTCCTGTTATTTGACCCATAACTGGAAGGAAGAGACGGATTAATACTTTTCCCAAGGCTATTTGCGCGTAAGTGAATACAATGGATTCAACTGGAATTCGAACTCGGCTACCCGGTTTCTTGTTCCGAGCCGATATCCACTGTACCACAACGCACATCCTCCCTAGACTGTTTACCAATCAAAATTAAAGAGACTAGTCTGTCTTAGTATTATATCATCTGTCCATCTGTTATACTGAGTAAAGCTTAGTAATTAAGCCTATTTTAAGATGGATAAAAGGAATAGAAAAACAGGAGTCGATACTTAATAACAATGGTCAATATTCGGTGGTTATGAAGTCATAGTTCTGTCGGTTGCTAGCCATCTCGTTCAAATAACAAGATAGATGCAAGAGCAAATAATTACTTGTCAGGAGAAAATGTAATTATGATTATGAAATATTTTTCTTACATTCTTTTTTTAAATCTTTTTGTATTCCAGATCTACAGAGCTGCATTGAAGAAAAAAA
The DNA here is from genome assembly GCA_037127315.1 of Ascarosepion bandense. Taxonomy (NCBI): domain Eukaryota; kingdom Metazoa; phylum Mollusca; class Cephalopoda; order Sepiida; family Sepiidae; genus Ascarosepion; species Ascarosepion bandense. The sequence goes on along the minus strand of JBBBDQ010001082.1, from coordinate 1,704,666 downwards.
CGCCGACTCGTACCAGACGAAAAATATTCGGAGTCGTTTTTGCTCTCACTTTCCTTGGTGTAACAGCATCGGCAGGTTTCATTGCTTTTTGTTTTTTAGGTAAGTAATTTCATTGGGTAAGACGAAGAAACAACGTTAAAATATTTCCACGACCTCTCTTAGTTATTGCGTTAAGTATTTCTTATTCCTATACAACCGCTTTCTCATATCAGCCGTTAAAATTGTTCTAAGTCTACCATTTATTCACCGAATATTGATGCCACATATGGTCTTGCACTTCTACGATGTATGAAGAGATACTTGATACAATCCAAAGAATAATATGCAACAAGGATGGGCTCGTGCCGTCAAGAATGACGGCAAAATGATTACAGCGATATGCCGTCTAAAATGATAACAAAAAAAAGTAACCTGAGCGTGACAGGAGGGATATATATATATATATATATATATATATATATATATATATATATATATATGCAGACACTCCTGTTTTACCGTATCACTGCTTATCAGTACGGTTATATATATATATAGACAGAAAATCTAAACAAGAGCCAACAACCGACCACGGTTGTTGGCTCTTGCCAATTTCCCTGACGAGCCGTTAGGCGAAACCGTGGTCGGTTGTTGGCTCTTGCTTAGATATTCTGTCTTTGTTTGCTTTACTTTCGTATTGAGCGCTTTAGCGTTTAGGGTTTTCGTCTTGGGGTTTTTTTCTTTCTTACGAATGTTTGAGTTTTTGTTCATGTACTTCATTTGTTTCTTTTTTTGCTTCCCCTTATTTTCCCTCCGAGTTTGTTCTCGGTGGGTTATACAAGACGATTTAAATTATAGCTTGCTTAATACTAGTTTTGGTAGAGTTAGTTCTCTTATTATTGATATTGTTGTTGCTATAGTTAATATTATACACACACACACACACACACACACACACACACACACACACACACACACATATATATATATATATATATATATATATATATATATAATTTTTGTTTTAGATCGTTGCTGATGTAGCGAGAATTTTCTTGCTGAAATGGCTATCCAATGAATTTAAATTTCGGAATTTTTTGACATACTATATATATATATATATATATATATATATATATATATATATATATATATATCCTTTGTAAATGAGATATTACGCAATTCGGTTTTCTACCTCTCGGTATCTTGAGGCGATTTACAACAATTTTTTTACTTTCTTTTAAAAAAATGCTCACATTACAGGGATATTTTATGAGCGTGCAATTTTCAAAATTAGGAGAAGTTACTTATGAGTCTAAGCTATGGGTAAATAGTTAACCCCCAAAACTGGGGTCAAAACACTATGAAAGTATAAAAATACACTTTTATAGAAAATATATACATTTTTGAAGGAAAAACTATTCTCAGCAAAACAGTTTTGAATACAAAACTAGAAGACATTTTCAGTTTTCTAAAATAAAAAAGAATAAAAACAAAAACAAATTTCATTAAAATCTGATTAAATCATCCTTCTCACTATAACTGAACATTAAAAAATACCTTAAGACCATTTAATGTTTATTTTTTGGCATTAAATAACCCACAGAGGTTAGGCGTTAAAATTCAAACACACACACACACACACACACACACACACACACACACACACACACACACACACACACACACACTCCAGCTATGGGTCAAATAATATGTACAGATTGTGTTCTATAGCCTTAGAAGAAAACCAGTCTACCGCAGAAAGTAATGGCAACCTACTGCGGGAAAATCTTCTGCCCAGTCAGTGTATCACGTATGGTACTTAACTGACTGACTGATCACTCCCAAACCCCACTTCGCTATCCATTTGCTCAAGATTATCAAATATATCTCACTCTGCTTTCCCATGTCTCTCTTTCCTTCTCTCCGTCCTGTGATTATTAAATTCTCTAGGCCCTCCTTCCTCATTGCATGTTCCAGGAACCTCAGCTGTCTGTTCCTGATGTAAAATTTGAGTCTTTTTCTCATTTGCATCATTTCCAAAACTTCATTGTTGCTCAGATGATTGGTCCATGGCATCCTCAGCATCCTTCTGTAGAACCACATTTCTGCTGCCTCAAGCCTCTCCTTCATCCTTCACTGCCATACAGAAAGACAGATGAACCGATTTAAAAAATATTTATAATAGAATGTTTATGGAAATTTTATACAAAATAGCAGTGGCTTCTCGCTCAATAAATGCTGAATATTTCCTGGTAAGGAAATTAATAATATTACTAGTAATATTATTCATTTCCTTACAAATTATTTCTATCGCAAATACAAATAAAGTATTACAAATAAAGTTATAAAATTTTAAAAAGATTCACACAAACTTTATGGGCACCTTGTATAGCGTTTTTGATACTATTACCATTATCAAAAACGCTATACAAGGTGTCCATAAAGTTCGTGTGAATTTTTTAAAATTTTATAACTTTATTTGTATTTGTGATAGAAATAATTTGAAAAAAGGATTAGAAAGAAGTAAATCTATATTTTTAAGGTTTTATTGAAATTTTATTTAAGTTTCCACATGTCCTCCATCATTAGGAATATAAAGGGGAATTCGATTTTGCAGTTCATATTTTTTTTACTTATCTAAAAATTGTTGCAACTTTTGTGGTAAAGAATTATTCAATAACTATCTTTAAAACTAGGTACATTAATGTGCGTTGTGGTACAGTGAATATCGGCTCGGAACGAGAAACCGGGTAGCTGAGTTCGAATTCCAGCTGAATCCATTGTATTCACTTACGCGCAAATACCCTTGGGAAAGGTATTAATCCGTCTCTTCCTTCCAGTTATGGGTTAAATAGCAGGACAGATTGGGTTCTATAGCCTTGGTCGGCAACAAATCTACTGCAGAAAGCAATGGCAACCTACTGCGGGATAATCTTCTGCTCAGTCAGTTATGTCTCTTTCGAGACATGATCGCCCAAGCGTGTATCACGTATGGCACTTAACTGACTGACTGAATCCACATCTACCGGCCGAGAAATCGAGCCCGAACAATGAAAGTGCCCACGTCCGCTTTAAATTATCCAAACACAAGAGGCTGCACATCAAAGCAAAACTTAATTAGAATTTTTAAGAAATGGACGCCACTCGTTGAGACTTTTCAAATTTTATATTTGCAAATCTTATTTATTTAGCCGAACTTCTCGATCTTGGCCGGTTAATATTAATTTGACTATTTAAGAAAATAAAAGACAAGAATATCAATCCAAACACGGGTAAATAAAATATGGAATGATAAAAAGCCGTCCTATATATATATATATATATATATATATATACGTAAAAAAATCACAAGATCGCCAAAACCTACCGCGGTTTCACACAAAATTATATTTTAAAACATGTACATCATTTTTTTATATATTAAAAATATATAAAATATAAAAAAGTTATGTACATATTCTAAGGGATGTGCGTTGTGGTACAGTGGATATCGACTCGGAACGAGAAACCGTGGAGCCGAGTTCGAATTCCAGTTGAATCCATTGTATTCACTTATTATTCAAATACCCTTGGGAAAGGTATTAATCCGTCTCTTCCTTCCAGTTATGGGTTAAATTGCAGGACAGATCGGGTTCTATAGCCTTGGTCGGCTACCAGTCTACCGCAGAAAGCAATGGAAACCTACTGCGGGATAATCTTCTGCCCAGTCAGTCGTGACTCTTTCGAAACGTGATCGCCCAAGCGTGTATCACTTATGGCACTTAACTGACTGACATATTCTAAAATATAATTTATAATAAATATTCACAGATCTATATATCGAGCACTGTTTTAAATTAATGTTTTGGACGTTGTAAAAATTCTTTCTTCGTTCTGTATTCACTCGGATATATATATATATATATATATATATATATTATATATATATTATTGCATCGTGGAATGAAGAGATACACAGAGAAATGTAGATAAACTACTTTATTAACAGAGTGGTACAACCAAGATGTATATACAATATTTACACAGTCTCTCGCAGTACTAGATATTACTTTCCAAAGTACGCGATAATGACAACCCCCCTGCTAAGGGCACATTGTCTTTTATACATCTGGGCGACCAAATGTTACATGGTACGTGCCACGACACAGCATATATATATTGCGTATTTGTACATCGATCTCGCTTTTATCCAGGTTTCATTAAAAATGACGGACAAGATATTATGGGTAAGTTTCTATATGACATTTTGTGTGATCTTATGATTTTTCTTTTCTTAAATTATATAAAAATAGTTCAAATGTTTTGTTTTTCCGAGCGCTTTTAACCATAAACCGGAATTTTTTTTTTACGTTACCTTTTGGTTAATTTTTATATAATTCATATTCTGAAAAGAAAAAAAAAATCGTAAGATCACAAAAAAATTATATAAAAACTTAAGCATAATCCCTTGTCCGTCATTTTTAATATTAGTGTGTGTTGTCAAAGAAATAAGTGTAAATTGCAATAATTATCCTATTCTTCCAATTAGTCACAATAAGGTTTTTTAAAAAAAATTGGTTAAGCAGTTACTTTCCCACTATCTATCACTACTAACTCAAGGGTCAAGCTACATAACTCCCACTACCAAAGAAGAAATTACTACTAAAATTCCGCTAGCTTAACCCTATAAAAACCAATATCCCTCAACCCCTTCCTTTACTAGAGCAAACCTCTGGACTTAGAATCTTTCATCATTTTGTTTTAATGGGGTGGAGAATGCATGTTTTAAAATGTCATATTGAAAATGGCTATTTCCCCTGTAAGTTTTATCTGGATTTATATATATATATATATATATATATATATATAATAATATTTATTAATAAATTATAACATTGATATGTTACAATATCACTACAAAAGTAGCTATTTTGTTTCGACACTTTTTGTGTCTTATCAAGTGATGTGGTTATTTCAAAATGAATGGCTTTAAAAGGTTAAGAACAAGCAAGACCTCTTTCATATATATATATATATATATATATATATATATATATATATAATATCACTTAAAGTAGCTATTTTGTTTCAACACTTCTTGAGTTTTGTCAAGTAATGGTGCTGATTGCGAGATGAAAAATTTTAAAATATTCGAAACTAACCAAACCACCTTAAACTCTACGTAACAATGTCTCCCCTATTGAAATGCTTAGAAAATACTTTAATTGCTACATCATCGATAGTAAATTTGTCGTCTAGTTAAATGTTAAAAAAAATGAATATTAGTCATTTCTTTATGTTGGTCTGGAAAAGTATTTTTTTCATTAGGAAAAGTGAGACTGGGAAAAACTGGAACGTAGATTAATATTTTGGTAATATTTGATGGCGGCGTCCTCAAGAATTTTTTTCTGGGTAAATTTTCTCTTTTGACGAATATGGCGTTTTTTAGGTCGAAATTGTGGTCAAATTTATTTCTCTGTATGACTAGTGCATTAGTTAAATTATTATTTATTATTATTATTATTATTTTTCATGTCTATTTTATTGATTTTCATATGCATATACTAGGACCTTGAATAAGTTTTCTCTGGCTTTTCTTAAAAAAGTAATGTTTGATTTACAAAATTATTAAAAAGCTTGTCCATTGCTAGCCACTACTTTTTTTCTGTCTTTCGGGTCGCACTTAAAATCCATGTCGAAAAAAACACGTCTTTTGTGGCAAACTACGAATCAAACCAGTTTTGGCATCTTCATAAGAATGAAAGCGCTACTCAGTCAATCGGAACAACGACTCTCCACAATGTCCTATCCTTTGTAGCTCTAAGCAACACTTGTCTTCATGCTATCACTACGAATCGTTGGTCTACATTCTATTTACAGAAGCTCGTTATATAGTTTACCTTTGTCGCCTTTGCATTCAATATGCCCTGTGTGTGTCGAATTCCCCATACCCACGTTTTTTAGGTTTGCCCAAAACTTCCAACTCTGTCTAATCATAAGTGAAACTGCGTTTTTTCTTTAGCGTTTTTCTTAAAACAACCTTCTTTCACACATGTTTATCCCGTGGTATTATCAGCATCCTTCTGAAGAATCCTATCAATGCTGTATCATTTCTCTTCTTCATTTTTGGCTGGGAGGCATATGAGCAGACCTGTCCAGCTATGGCAAGCTTTGACCAGATAAGACCACTTTGGTACCCCGTTACTGCGTAAGAAGGGCTGGGTACTCTTTGACTAATGGTCTGAGCGTACGCGCTCAGGTTCCCCACGTTAAAAACCGATTTTGTGTCACATCTCTCTCCAGTGGGGGAGAAGGGTAAATATCTTATCTGTTCGAAAATTATCCAGCATTAACTGCAATAGAGTAGAACTGATACTACATAAGAGTTCATGATTCTTTACTTTGATTGCATAATGCAGACCAAGCGGATACAAGGTGATATCAATGTAAGCTAACTTTTCTAAAAATAAGGCCATTCGTAGCCAATTTTCCGGTAATTTACGCTGAAATTCCGGTGCGAAATGGGATTTTATAATCTTATTTGAAGGGTTAGCTTTACCGTCCTCTCTGCTATAATCAGATTTATTCATCGGGTATTAATCTCCTTAGAGGACCGAGAAGCTTATGTGCGGCAACAGAAAAAGTGACAAGAGAATTACTTGCGAATATAAGTGATTGGATTGGTTGAGAAGTCGGCATTGCTCGTATTATTACTCCCATGTACCGCTTGCTGCTGATTTCAAAAACCTCAGTAACTTTTGTCTATTCTAAAATAATTAGAAGTATTGTTAGTTAGAGAACTGATTATAATAACTCGTTTTTATAGAACCTCCTTTGAAGAAGATACTTTCCCGATCACTACAATCTTAACCTGTTCAAGTCTAGAATAGACCGTTATCTTCCCTAAATATCCGCATAAACCATACCCTTTACTCTGTAATCCACTATCTCGAGTGGCTCCCGGGTCTTGTACAGGGTAAAAATATTCGAAGATTTCAGTTTGATAAAATGGCGCCAGAATAGTTCTTTCTGGGTTACGAATTGTTCTTCGCCCTACAACTTCTGCCTGGCAGGCGGGATGTGGTGAGCCTCTATCACTGCTCTGTTATTACTTCCATGAGAGGTGCTCAGACGACGTATATTCCTTGGGACTGCCGGGTCTAAACTTCACGGTTAGGACCCTCAATACTACTTACACTATGGCAAACCACCTCCGTATTCAATCGGTAAGAAGTAAGTTCCACTCAAACAGCGAGCCACTACTGTGTGGAACACACTCCAAAGAGGAGTTTTCCCGAGCACTACAATCTTAACCTTTTCATGTCTAAAGCTAACCGTTATCTTTCACTCCTACCCGTATAAACTACCCCTTAACGTAACTCTATACTTCGAGTGGCCTCCAGGCCTTGTACAGGGTGAAACTTACCTGTAAATATATATATATATATATATATATATATATATATATATATATATATATATTGAATATATATCGATCAATGAGTACGTAGAGAGGACGCTTAACCGTAGATATCTAAGTTTTTGCTGATAACGCTTGCATAAATCTCCGACCACTGACAATCCTTTCTTGATTCCCGAGGCAGGACATACAGTTTAAATGAGAAAAACCTGATTAATCGAATTTTAGGTCAAAATAGAAGTAACCGTTCAATTTTCAGGTAACTGATGATAACCTCTTTCACTCCGGACAAAATTTACAATCCTTTTAACTTCACACATATGTAAAACTAATTTACTGGGGGCGCTCATATGTAGTTTTGTATTTACTAAAGTAGATTATTTACACTATTTGGACTGTTGTCCTCACCTTTATTGCTATACTAGCAGAAAAGCCCAGTGTTGCTCGGGTGTAATGAAAGCTTTAAAACTAATCAATGGTCCTGGAGCTCAGACTCTTTGGACGTTGGCACGAAATACTAAAAAGCAATAGTTGTTTCCAGTTAAAGCGAAACCGTAGACTGAAAGAAAAATTAATGGATGTAAGTCAAATTTGGATTTCCTGGTATTGATATCAAATTTTCTGCACTATTGTAAGAACTGCAACCTTGAAACTTCTGAATATCGTTTCTTATGTCTTCGTCTATGAGTGTATCAAATTTGATTAAAATCGGATCACTCCTTCTATAACCCGATTTTTTCGATTATCGATTTTCGATATTTATCAGGGATACCTCGACACAAAACCTAGCTAAGAACACTCGCAGACGCTTATAGTACAACTGTGTAAATTTTCAAGAAAATCGGTTCAGCTATTTCGGAGTCTATAGGTAACGGATACACACACACACACAGACAAAGTTCCATTTATAAATAAGTTTAGATTTATGACGTTTCTGTTGTACGCTCTGGCCCTCTTCAGGTGCTTGGAATTTCGAACTGAATACGGCAATAAAGATGAGGACAACAGTCCAGACACTGTAAATACTGCCTTATCATAGACAAATATTACTAAGGTAGGCTGAAAAGTTCGTAAGGGAATCGTAATCGCCTACATCCTGAAGGCATTTAACAAATCATCGTTGTCAGAAACATCTCGCATCTGAGCATCGGTATCGTCATTTCTTCTCCTTATTGCCTTTTTTGCTCTATTGGCGGTGATGGGGCTCTGAAGGCCCAGCCTACTTCTGAATAGTCGTGAGAAGGAACTATTGAGGAGTGTGAGTGGTGGACGCGGCTGGGCGAAACGGGCCTTCCTGTGAGCACGTCGCAGATCTTCTTCATATTGATTCTTGGATTCATAAGTCTCGCCTCCATCCAACTGATGCTCCTACGCCAGGAAGGCCGATTTACAGCAACGGATTTTCAGATTTTAGGGTTGATATTGGCCTGTGTCAGGGATGTTTTTAAATGATACTTGAAATGTTATTTTAGTGCCTCCGCGTAGGCTCTGTAAAAAAAAAATCAACAATGGTAACAAAATCTCCCCATCTCTAATAAAGAACGAACATTATTTTAAAATATCTCCGTTCCAAAATTTAAGAGAAAAAGGCTTTGTTTAATATGATTACACCTCCTCCTTAATTAACTTGGTTTTTCGTTTCACTCATACGGCAATAATAATGATAGCAGTAGTATGCAATACTTTACAGCTTGCTACTCAGTGGTTGGTAACCATCACATTATTCGAATGATTCAGAGAGATAAACGAACCCAATTAGGCACGAGGTGTTCCCTATTTCAAATTCCTGGGGCCCCACAAAAATTTTCTTATCTATTCACTTCTAAACTTTTGGTTGCAGTACCCAACGAAACACAATGCTCTCGAAAGCTAAGAAAGAGGAAGAACACTTACCCGAATACCCCAAATGTTTTACCGGCCTGACCAGATTCACGTCATTAACTGGAAGCGTATAACTACACGCATGATTCTGCGACGTGTATTTAGTCACCGAAATCCGTTACTTCTTTTCTTTAATTCTTGTTCTTTTCTTTTTTCTGAATAGGAAGCGTCCTTTGATCACGCCAGCTATAACACTTTTCGGTTGGACTACTTTGCTACATAAAGAATTAGATGTGTATGAGGGTAACAGTAAGCGATAACTGTGGAGTAAATAGATCTATCTATCGCCCGGTTCACACTCCACCCACGCCTATTGAACAGGTTAAGAGTCTCATCCCTTGTTCCCTGTTTAGGATGTGGTTTCCGGCTTTCTTTTTTCCAATCTTCTCACTTTGTTTTTTTTTTCAATTGGAGTAGATGGATCTATATATCGCCCGGTTCACACTCCATCCACGTCTATTGAACAGGTTAAGAGGTTCATCCCTTGTTCCCTGTTTAGGATGTGGTTTCCGGCTTTCTCTTTTCCAATATTCTCACTTTGTTTCTTTTTTTCAATTGGAGTAGATAGATCTATCTATCGCCCGGTTCACACTCCACCCACGTCTATTGAACAGGTTAAGAGGCTCATCCCTTGTTTCCTGTTTAGGATGTGGTTTCCGGCTTTCTCTTTTCCAATCTTTTCTCTCTTACGTAGCCCCCTGCACATCAGTGGCGTTACCGCCTTGCTCGGCGTAATACGATTAAAAAAAAACTGTAACGGAATAAACTAATCGGGTTCGAAATCTAACTCAAGTGGGTTATGTAAACCAAGGTTCTTAGAGAAGGTAGCCTTATACATCTGAACACTATCTATCTCATCACCAAAAATATTGTTTTATCACTGGAAATGTCATAATTGAAGAAAGAGAAAAAACTGAGTATCTAGCCCAGTAGTAGCAGCAAATCTGTTACTTCCATTGCTAACCTTGATAATTTTAGACGTATATTTAGCTCTTATTTCGATTTTTAAAAAATTTCCTGCTTCATAACCTCAAGTATTCCTTTTTTATTTATTTTTACTTTAAATTTAAATATTACAAATACTAAATTCTTTGAATACCAAATAAAAACACGTATATAATGTTCAACAATCGAGAAACATAACTGATAGTGTTAATATTTCAGTGTTTACTCGCATCACCTTCGGTTAACTTTATTTTTTCAGAATATAAGATTTGAGATTAAATAAATAAACGCTGGCCCCTCGTATTCGAGCATACCAGTCTACTATAGCGGCTAGCCAGTCCCTGTTGCAAACGCCTGCTCAGGCACACTTGTGTTTGTTCAACACTCACAGAGCTCACCTGTGGTTTATACTGCAACTATGCTGAGCATGCCGTAGTTACAGTTTCTGAGAGAGGGGGGTAATCTAGTGTGATCAACAATCTGAACAAGACCATCACACAAAAACCCTTGGTCACAATAACTTGTGACTTTGTGCAAGCACAACCACTGACACCTCCCTACAGAGTACCGTCAACCCAATTTAAATTATAAGGTTTGGGCAAATCTGTGGCATGATTTTTAGGCTGAAACTTGCCTCTCTCTCAGACGTTCTTGACAAATCGACTATGGTAAGATTTGAATCAGGGTTCCATGTTCTATCCAGAATAAAATCCAAAGAAAAATCTGCAATGTCAATGATCCTGACATGGTATCTGCGTTCAGTCACTTTCCGACCACCGTATTGTTGGTTGTTTTGTTTTCATGGCATATCAACCTCGGCGGGTCAATTATTGCCAACTAAATTTTTATTTATTTGTTGCTGGTAATACCCTTTTCTTTCAACAATTTATTGTTGTTTTTATATAAGTTTTTGGTGTCTATTAATATTTTTCCTTTTCGAGTATCAAGATTCATTGGGGTTTGTTTTTAAGGGCAGGGTCCCCAAGTCCTACCCTTGTTATTTAACCCAAAACTGGAGGGAAGGGACGGATTAATACCTTTCCCAAGGGTACCAGTGCTTAAGTGAAAGCAGGGTATTCAACTGAAATTGGCTCACCGATTTCTTTTCCGAGCCGATATCCACTGCAACGCAACGCACATCCATCCATCACTATACGCTTACAGCACCTGGTATTCTCAAGCGGTCACCCATCTAAGTACTGACCAGGCTCAACGTTGCTTAACTTCGGTGATCGAGCGAGAACCGGTGTATTCAACGTGATATGGCCGTAAGCCCCACCGTATTGTAGCTTACATAGTAAATGTTTTGATGAACTTTTATTGGGGCTTTATTTTTATATGTTGTTATTTTTATTCCACGCCCCCATACATATTTAAATTAGATAGAACTTCGTGGAGACTTTAAAGTATTATGGGAGCTAAAGTAAAAATGGTAAGCATGGATATTTTGTTTTGGTGTATGGAATACTGTGGTATATTTGGTTCAGTAATCGTGACTAGCTAAGTTTAAGACAAAAGTCTGAAGACCAGCATTCTCCATCCCACCGTTGGCCTTGTACCACATTTTTGTACACTCTTGTACAAATTAGCTGAAACAAAACAAACAATGTCTTCCTAGGAACACTTTCCCTGATCGCATATACGCGTTATTTTTCTCTTCCGACCGCATTTCTCTTTTTACGTTTTGGACTGATGGATTCAGTTTGTTTCTTCACGACTGACAGTTGAAAGGTTGACACCAACAATATCCGCGATCTCTCTGTAAGACTTGCCACTGTGTTCGTGTAGCGTTACAGTTTTCGTACGCTTCCATTTAGTAACGTCCATCTCAGACAATAGATGTAGGACAAGTCGACTGTCGAAACGATAGTGTCTGGGTGTGATAAAAAACCTGATACTATCACCGATGACGCAATATTTTCATGGCCAAAAAATTATCATACATCTCGAAAATAGATTCATATTACTGTAAAAAACTGCAAATGATCTAATCTGAAGAAAAAAAAACAGAAATTGATTACACCCTGTCACTCCAGTGGGTCTAAAACTGACCGTACGTGAAAAAAAAAGGAACTAAATTTTCAATTAATTTGCACAATGGTGTATTTGTAAAATAAATTTTATTTTCCTCTATGATGGTCTTGATGAATTTAAGCGCATTACTAGACTGGTGGCAAGATCTCGTTATTTCACAGTTGAAACGACTAGATGCAACCGCAAGTTCTATGATAGTTGTTTCTTTTTTCAGACTTCGCGCTTGTTTAAATCTCTTACTGCTTCATTTTTTGCAGTCAAGTTTAAATGTAAATGCAACATTTCTGTTTTCTTAAATAATGTTTTTTTTTTTATTGTTCTCTCTCCTTGATAACGTTTTCTTAATGGAACTCACTCTGTGATTTATTCCGAGACGCCCATGGACTGGCATTTTTAACGTTCACATTGAGAAATGTGCCACCGAGGTTTCCTCATGGGCCAAAGCCGGCATGGGTGCTTTCATTCCTTCTCGGGAAATACCAAGTAAATCCTCAAACCCATGGTTTGCACCAGCCTTCTTTACCCACAAGAGCCACTATTTTCGGCTATACCAACGGAATATCTCTCGTTACAACAGACGCCTATTCATTGCTGCTTATAATAAATATAAACAAGTCCTCGAAGGAGCTAAGTCTCCGTCTGCCCACAGAATGAGGCACTGTATTGCATCGAAATATTTTGACTCTCGCGATTACTAGCGGCTCTGTAATAATGAACTGAATAAGTGTAAGTTCTCTATTTCTTCTCTCTTCAATCAATTTGAGGTGTTAGCACCTTCTGTTGATAAAGCTGAATGTTTCGCCCTTAAATTCTCTTTAAACCCTACTCACTTTTTTTTAATCATTTCAAACCCCAGCAAGGCGGTACCGCCACTGATGTGCAGGGGGCAACATAAGAGAGTTAAAGATTTAGACAGGAAAAGAGTGAAGACAAATACGAACCAGCTACAGTGGGTGAAACAGAAAGGGCAAGAGAAGGATATGAACACAGGAGTGAAGACAGTTACGAAGGTAGAGAGAAAGGAAAAGAACAAGGTACACGGGGTGATGTGGAAAGGGCTGGAGTTAAGTGGATAAGAAATGGGAATTGACTTTGCATTTACATTCTTAAAGGTGGTAGCTGTCAGGAAAGCAAGTATATGGAAGAGAGTTCCACAGGCGGGAAGCTTGAGAAAAGAAGCTGATGGAGTAGATTTGTTGACTCACCTGGAGTATCCCACCCTAACCTCCCACCTAGAAATGAGTCTCTGTCGAGTTATATGCATATAATTTTTTCTGCCCAGTCAGTCATGTATCTTTGGAGACATGATCGCCCAAAGCGTTCCGAGTCATTGCACCACAATGCACAAATTCATGAACTCTAGATACTATAATAAAGAGTTTACCTGAACAATTACAATGAAAATGTTTATGGAAAAGGCACATAGAAACTACATTACGGCGGAGGGAAAACCACTGAAACCGTGACGCCAAATCAGGACCAGTAATATTGCAGATTCTTGTTTGGATTTTATCAAAAATTTTTTTAAATATACAGTATTATCACCAGATCATATGTGGCAGTAATTTTCAAAGCATAGACGAATTGTAGACTTTTAATTATGTAAGACTAGCAGTATAGCCCGGCGTTGCTCGGGTGTAATGAAAGCTTAAAACTAATCAATGGTCCTGGAGCTCAGACTCTTTGGACGTTGGCACAAAAGACTAAAAAGTAATAGTTGTTTCCAGTTAAAGCGAAACCGTAGACTGAAAGAAAAATGAATGGATGTAAGTCAAATTTTGATTTCCTGCTATCGATATCAAATATTTTTTTTTTGTCGTAAACTGAATTTTGAAGGCTAAATAAGTCCTCTGAGTAAATGGTATCATGGCTGAGACTAAGAACTACAATTATACCTGCTTAGAGCCAAACCCAAAACTAAAATAAAAGGGCTGAAAAAATACAGACATACAGGCAGATAAACAGACACACACACAAACATCTTGCCTTTTTTATATATATATTAATGGTTTTCAGCACTATTGTAAAAACTGCAACCTTAAAACTTCTGAATATCGTTTTTTATGTCTGTTTTAAACGAAATTTCAAATGAATTTTTGTGTGTGTGTCAAGATAATTACTCTTGCTTTCTGCATATATATATATATATATATATATATATATATATATATATATATAGTGACGTATATTAATAAATATACATATAATAGTGGACATATGTATAGCGTTATTATTCAGGTTTTAAAACAGTACTCAATGAATAAACAGAGCTGTATTATATATATATATATATATATATATATATATATATATATATTAACAAATATACATATTATCCTACGTCGAACACACGATTCGGAGTTTCATGCGTTATGCAATCATCAGGTGTATATTTCAAACTGACAGTTTATTAGATTTGAATTTAAATTCACTCGAGATTAATTGGAATTAAATCTTATAAAGCTAATTTACTACTTTTTAATAATCAGATTTAATATTTAAGTATTTTAAATATTTTAAATTTAAAAAACGTTTAAATATTTAAAATTAAATTTTTTTTTTACCTTTAATTTCTTTTCCCTGCATTTTTTATTTTTAATATTTTTTATTTTTAATTTTAATTTTTAATTCTAATTTTAAGTTTGAAATTTTTATCGACATGTAACCTTAGAATATTTAAATTTTTAATCTTGTTATTAAAAAAAAGCAGTAAATTGGGTTTATAAGACTTAATTCCCATGAAAATGTAGTGAATTTAAATTCAAATCTAATAAACTGTCCGTTTGAAATATGTACCTGTTGATTGCATAACACATAAAAATCCGAGTCGTGCCATAAATGCAGTATAATATGTATATATATATATATATATATATATATATATATATATATATATATATATTGTAATGGTTGTTACAATGTTTTTAAATTCATAGTATCACTACACAAAAAATTTCTCATGTTTCGAAGCCAGCCCATTATGTTTTGGCTTCATCCTCAGGTGATTTTCTAAAAAAATAATGGGCTGGCTTCGAAACATGAGAAATTTTTTGTGTAGTGATACTATGAATTTAAAAACATTGTAACAACCATTACAGTATAACGATCTACATTTGTATCGAGCACTCTTTATAAAAGTAAATGCATGAACAAAAAGGTAAATAAACCTACGAGTTCAACAACTTAGTTACAATATATATATATATATATATATATATATATATATATATATATATAGCATAATGATGATCCACGTATACTGTCTTAATATGTATAGGAAAAACTACGAAAATGTTGGAAGTTTAAAAATGTATTTTTTGACAGTATTTATTTCTATTATTATATATATATATATTTGTTATTTCAGACCGGCCTCGGCCTTTCATCAGAAACAAATGATTTTAAAATTTAAATTAAATTCTAAGAAGCGTTCGTCGTGAGAAGAAATAAATAAATACTGTCAAAAATAAATAAATACTGTCAAAAAATACAGTTTTAAACTTACAACTTTTTATTAGTTTGTTATATATATATATATATATATATATATATATATATATATATATATATATGCCTCTATGTGTTGTCTTCAATGTAGACTTTTATATTTAAACAGGCCCTAGGTCTGATTTTGAGCACTTTAACGCACTTTAACGCAAAAAATATAGCTTACCTTAAAAATTATATTTTATCATATTCATATATATATATATATATATATATATATATATATATATATATATATAGTCATTTTGTTATTACAATGGTTTATAAAAGCATAATATCACTACACAAAAAATTTCATATTTCCGAACTTTCTTCTTCAGGTGATATGTTAAAAAAATGGTGAAAACGATTTATTTTTGAAAATGTAAGATGAATTTCTGGTTATTTAGAAAATTAGGGAGTGGTATTTAGAGGAAATGCACATAGATATGTCAAAAGTGTTCAATCAAAATTTAGAATTATGTTACCATGGAGATTTTAAAATTTTGGTTAGGGAAGTGGGCAGGATGGCTTAGATCTATACATGTCACTTTTTAATTTTGTCTGAGTAAGATACATAGTGGGACCTTAGATTTTTTAAAGGGTAAATAGTACTTTTAATCAGGAGGTTGGATTTTAGATTCTTTTTATTGAAAAATAACTTTGTTTTACTACTATCTATGAGTATAAGTCAGAATTAGGTTTAAATAATTGTGGTATACTTAGTTATATTGTATTAAGAAAAACAATTTAGTATTGTATGCGTCCTTTCATTATTTTTTTTATGTTAGAGTGTAAGATATAAATGAAACATAGTAATTGATTAAATTTTAAAGAAAATTATCTTGTCTGAGTAAGGCACCTAGTGGGGCCGCATAATACTTATATAGGTAAATAATTTTTAACAGCATGTTGGATTTTTTTTTATTTACTTCATGAATAAAAGTGTTTAAATGTTTATGTTAGAGTTATGATTAAATATTCAAAAATAAATTTTCAAAAATACATCGTTAACACCATTTATTTTAACATATCACTTAAAAATTATATTTTATCATATTCATATATATATATATATATATATATATAGTAATTTTGTTATTACAATGGTTTATAAAAGCATAATATCACTACACGAAAAAATTTCATATTTCCGAACTTTCTTCTTCAGGTGATATGTTAAAAAAATGGTAATAGGAACAGTTCTGTTCTGAAACATAAAAATTTTTGTGTAGTGATATTATGCTTTTATAAACCATTGTACTAACAAAATTACAATATTAAGCTCTACTATGTAGCGAACATTCTTTATAAAAGTAAATGCTTGAACAGTCCGTTTTTAATCTACGTGTTATTTCACTATATATATATATATATGTGTGTGTGTGTGTGTGTGTGTGTGTTTGTGACAAAACTACGAAATGAAAGTTCCGGAATAAAGTTTGGATGTTGACACATTAGAAAATATTTTCTAGGCTCGTACAAAACCCGGATGAAAGGATTTCCAATAACAAACCACTAGTTACTTTGAACTTACGGTTATGAACTCATAAAAGCGTTAACCGTTAAGCCATCAATCAAATCGCCTGACAAAACCATGGTTTCGTAAATGGCTCATCTTCTCTACCAATATATATATATATATATATATATATATATGCCATATTTCTCTCTCTCTCTCTCTCTCTCTTTCTCTTATATATATATATATATATATATATATATATATATATAATCTTTCTATGTATATAATTATTGTTAAGCAGTTTTTGGGCCATAATTAGACCAGTACACGTTTGTATTAAAAAGTGCTCAATACCTATATATTGCATATATTTTGAATATTTTTTATTTGGAAACGAGTTATTTTTGCTACCTAGGTTTCAACCTTTCGGTATCTTCAGGCGGTTTATAATAACTGATTGTCCAACATTTTTCAAACGTACAACACCGATTTTTACGAAAGCGCGACTGGAAGTTTTAACCGAAAATTTCAACATTAGGGAGGAGTTACTTGAGGATCTTAAACACTTTCATCCAAGTTTGTTTTGATCCTAGGATGTATTTTTGGGTGTGATTACAACTGGATGGACAGACATTTAACTTCCCAAATGAAAATTGCATCACTTCGGTTTCTTCTTGGATCAAAACCGGCACGGAGGCTTTCATCCCATCTCGGAAATAACAGGTCAATTCTCAATCCTCCCTATGCTTCACTCCAGCATGCACAGCCACTATAGCACACAGGAACCACTATTGTGGGCTATACCAGTTTGACAGCTCTCGTCATAACAGGTCCCTATTCACTGCCGCTCGTAAAAATGTAAGCTAGTCCTCGAAGTATCTAAGTCTCTTTTTAGCGAGAGAATAATGCAGCGCATAGCCTCTAACAACTTTGTCCCTCGTGATTTCTGGCGGCTTTGCAATCCGTCAAGTGCCATACGTGATACACGCTTGAGCGATCATGTCTCTTCTGCCCAGTCAGTCATGTCTCTTTCGAGTAGGTTGCCAGTGCTTTCTGTGGTAGACTAGTTGCCGACCAAGTCTATAGAACCCTATCTGTCCTATTATTTAACCCATAACTGGAGGGTAAGAGACGGATTAATACCTTTCCCAAATGTGTTTGTGCGTAAGTGAATGCAATGAATTCAACTGAAATAGAGTATTAAAATAGTGCAATGTCTCTATTCCCTGCTTCTTCAATCAATTCGAGGTGTCAACATCTTCTGCCGATAAAGCTGAATGCTTTGCCCGTAAATTCTCATCAAATTCTACTCTTGACTCATCCGGAGTCTCCCAGCCTAACTTCCCACTTAGAATCAAGTCTCTGTTGAGTGATATGCATATAACCCTTCCATGGTTTCTGGTATCATATCTAACCTAGTCTTCCACAGAGCATGTGGACCCGATGATACCCCTGTAATAGGCATTAAGAAGTGTGCTATCCGGAACTGTGCTCTTTGCTGCATTCTGCTTATCTGTTTACTGAAATTCATCATCTCTTGTTTGATTTTTAAAGAGCTGTGTTGAATCGTTCCAACCCTCCAACTATCGGCATTTTAGCCTTCTACCTCTTTTTGGAGAAAATCTTAGAGGCCTTAATCAATGCTAAATTGTTTCACCATCTCACATTGAAGGGCCTTTTCTCAGACAAGTAACGATTTTCGTTTCTTCAGGTCAACTGCTGATGTACTAACAATAATTACGGAGAGAGTTTATCATGATTTAGTTTAAAACGGTGAATCCTGGGACATCTTGAAAGCGTTTGACAGGGTCTGGCATACAGTTTTTCCCAACAACTTGAAAAGCTACGGTATTTCCGGACGCATTTTTGAGTTGATCCAGTCTGTTCTATGAAATGAAATGAAAGTCATATTGAACGACCACTTGTACTTACGTGGGTGTTCCCCAGAGTTCCCCATCCTTGGTTCTACGCTGCGCTCTTTTTAATTTTCATTAACGATCTTTTCGATCACAACTGCTCTCAACCTGACATCTACACTGACAACACAACCACTTACTTCTGCCTCGATAGTAAGGCTAATCATTCCAACAATGTCAATTTTGATTAGGGAAATACATTTTTTGTATTTCTCTGACGCTGGGATTTTCAGGGATTTTTTCAATGTATTTTTGTGTTCCTTTTTTATCATTCCAAGCGCACCTACCATGACTGGTACTATTCGTGTTTTTCAATGTCCACATTTTTTTCTATTTCAATTTACAGGTCTTTATACTTCGATAGTTTTTCAAATTCCTTGGTTGTTATGTTACAGTCTGCTTGGCGAACCATATTAATTAGTAGGCAAGTTTGTTTTTGTTCTCGGTTTTTAACAATTATAACCGGCCTATTTGCTTCAAATTTCCTGTCTGTAAAGATGGTGTAATCTCATAGAATTGTGGTGTATTTTATTTCAGTAACCAGTGCTGGGTGATGTTCATAACGAGTGTTTGTAAACGACTTTTCAAAAAGTGTTTGCACATTGTCCAGTATAAATATTGGACAATCTATTGTGAAATATAAAAAAAAATACTTATATATATATATATATATATATATACACAGTGAGTTCGATCTTCACTGGGTAGCCCCTACTTTCTGTCGAGTGTTATGTCTAAGCTACGCTTAGAAAATCACCTTCCTCCAGGTTTGGGGGTCTTGGCGCAGGGCTAACAACCCTGCCCCATAAAAACAGTTTGTTACGGAAACAACAAAAACGCTGCCTTACACACCATTGGGTGTAAGGAAAAGTTTATTTACTATGTATGTGGTTAGGTCTTGAAGGCTGTTACAATGCGTTGAGTAAAATAAAGGAAGGTAAAGAAGTTTAGGGGCATTACCTATTTATGATACATTAATATGTAGAGATCAAAATCTCATCTTCAGAATGGCAGAGAAGCGTGTGTCTGTCCGAGTGAGTTCCTGGCCTTTCAAAGAATGGTCATTCCTGTCTGGCTGTCTGCTGCTGCTGCTGCTGTCATTAATTTTACTGTGTGTTTATGTGTGTGTGTGTGTGTGTGTGTGAGTGTGTGTGTTTATGGTATATGCGTGGTTTATAGTTGGGACCTATTTATTTGTTATATATATATAGAAAGAGAAAAGTGAAAGAGACAGAGGAAGTAGGTTTAGTGACATGGATTATTTTTCAAATTTTAATAGCAATTTCGTTATTGTTATTTATTTTATTTATTCATATATTTAGTCATTTGTAATCATTTCTTTAAGAAAACTGAAGATACAGCTGCTTCAGTGAATTCGCTGCAGTATGTCTAGGCCATATGCTGCACACATCACATGACCATTTGTTAAGATACCAACTCCAAAGAAAACAAAGATGTCGATTCAATGAAATCGGTTATCGAGAAAAGAGAAAGTGAGAGGCTGGCAAAGAAAGAAAGAAAGAAAGAAAGAAAGAAAGAAAGAAAGAAAGAAAGAAAGAAAGAAAGAAATTCGAGTGAAGCATAAATCCCGATTCCGCTTGCATTGGCAAATGGTTCAGGAGAGAGAATTTAATTCATTAAATTGAAAGGAATGAAAAGCATGACTAAAAAGATTATAAGTTAGTAAAACGAAATTATTATATTGCTGTCGAAAGCATAACATATAAAATCGAAATTTCTCCACTCGATCCAGTCTCCGAATTATTTTCAAGCGTTTTTATACGTGATTGTAATGTATGTATGTATCGCTGTGCGTGGTCGCACACACGCATACCACAATCGTTCTACTAAGCCCACGATGCTTCAGTTACGTAAACACAAATACAACAAAATATCCAAATGTAATTTAATTGCCAATGCATGACTGACTATTCTACGGACATTATAATTTAAAAATCAATATTTTTAGTATTTTTTCCGCCTTTAATTTATATTTGTTTTTATTGCTTTTGTGTGTGTGTAATTTTTACATCAATTTTATTTCTTTTAACGACACGACCTTTTTTTCTGCTTAGCTGAGTTCAAAGCATTCTAAGGACTTTGATTGAGACCTCAAATTAAATATTTTCGATTTTTAAACTAACATAAAACATATGTTACTGGTTTTTTATCTCTTTTTTTTTTCTTTATAATCTTCAATTTGCTTAAGTCTGTCAACTTTCTTTTATTTTTTTTTCATTTTTTTTTTTTTTGCAAAATATTAAAATCTACCTGCCAGAAATGACCTTTCAAAATTGTTAACAGCTTATCTCTTAAGACATGAATATTTCATTGTTAAGAAATATGATAAAAACAACAACAACAAAAAAATGATTCTTTGTTTCTGGTTAATTTGAATAAAGAATAAATTCAAAATAAATAAATTAGCAATATCAACAGCATCGCTTATAGCTTAAACATAAAATTTAATTTTCAAATCGACACACTGCTACTACTCGTCTCCAGTAGTCAGATGTGTAAACCGAGAGTGTCTTTTTGTGCTGCAAATCAGCGAAGTAATATGTATTTTTTTATAGAATCTCTTACAACCGCTGCAAAAAAAAAAAAAAAAAAAAAAGAAGTAATTTTACTGCAACTGTTTTACAGTGGGTTACATAGGAGGAAAGTTATGAGAAAGAGCGACAGGTTATAGGGGGTGTCAGGAAGTGGGTAAGAGAAAGATGAGAATACTGATGAGAGTGGAGTGGACGGAGAAAGGAGCATGAGAGAGGGGATGCAGGTTAGTGAGATAGAAGATGACTATTGACTTTACATTTAAATTCTTGGAGATTATAGCTGTCGGGGAAGCAAGTAAATGGAAGGGAATTCCACAGGCGAGAAAAAAAGCTGATGGAGTAGAATTTGCATTTACAATTTATTGGTTTCACAGTAAAAGGGTGGGACCTAGTTGCTAATCTTGTGGCTCGAGTAAATTTATATATAGGGGGCACCAGTGAGCTAAGTTCATTGTGACGGCATTTTTCACGTCGACAGTTTAATTCAATATTATATTTCAACTGTAATGTTAATAATGTTTTATAAGTATACGGGACTATATTTTTATACGTAAAAATGTGAAGTTTTGGGATTTTCATTAAAGTTTCGGTCTTCTTGCGAAGTCGTAAAAGATTTTCTTTTCTCGGAGGTGGGGCAAAATTGACACAAACCGACTGTAGTGAAACACCTCGAACTCATTACAGCTGTAATGGTTTGATCGACTACATTCAAAAACCGCTACCCCCACAGCCATCCGGGCATTTATTATACTAAGCTTAGACACAAGGCTGGTTGTGCTTTGTGGTGCAGTGGATATCGGCACGTAACTAGACAATCGGAAAGGCGAGTTCGAATTCCAGTCGAATTTGTTGCATTACTTTACACGCAAATACTCTGGGGAAAGTATTAATCCGCCGCCTTTTCTTCCAGCTATGGGTTAAATAATAAAAAAAGATTTTTCAATTGGAGTAGATAGATTAAACTATCGCCCGGTTCACACTCCACCCACGTCTATGAACAGGTGAAGAAGCTCATCCCTTGTTCCTTGTTTGGTTTCCGGCTTTCTCTTTTCCAAACTTTTCACTCTTACGTAGCCCACTGCGCTTCAATCTATCCTGTTATTTAACCCATTTTAATGGAGGGAAGAGACGGATTAATACCTTTCCCAAGGGTATTTGCGCGTAAGTGAATGCAATGGATTCAACTGGAATTCGAACTCGGCTCAATGATTTCTCGTTCCGAGCCGATATCCACTGAACCACAACGCACATCCGTTTCGAGGGGATAGATAATTCCACGCGCCATGCATTTTTTCTGACTCAATTTTTCTGACTCAATTTTTGATAACTGAGTAAGTTTTTGTATCTTCTGAGGTGGCCAGGTATTGAACTCACAACTCTTTAGGTTAAGTCACTTTCGGAATCAATCAACTAACGCTTTTAAAATCCCAAGGAGACATAGCCTAGTGGAAAAAAGTGTTGGTTGACGGATCCAAAAAGTAATTTAAGAAAGGGTCATGAGTTCAATATATGCCCAATAGTTTGAATGAGGTTGTACAAATTTAAGAGGTGGTTATTGTCAGATTATTGGTTATTGTCAGATTAGGATGTGCGTTGTGGTGCAGTGGATATCGGCTCGGAACGAGAAATCGGGGAGCCGAGTTCAAATTCCACTTGAATTAATTGCATTCACTTACGCGCAGATACCCTTGGGAAAGGTATTAATCCGTCTCTTCCTTCCAGTTATGGGTTAAATAACCGGACAGATTGGATTTTATAGCTTTGGCTGACAACCAATCTATCGCAGAAAGCAATGGCAACCTACTGCGGGATAATCTTCTGCCCAGTTAGTCATGTCTCTTTCGAGACATGATCGCCCAAGCGTATTTCACGTATGGCACTTAACTGACTGACTATTGTCAGATTATGAGAACAGGTAGAGTAAATAACGGTTGCCACTGGATGTGAAAAGGTTGAGATATTATCGTCTGTTCCACAAAGTAACAATTGCAGTATTTACATTGTTCGTTTTGAGTTCCTCATTTTTATTGCCATATTCACGACGTTTCGGTCGTTGTACGCTCAGGTCTACGTTTATGTCCGAGAGCTCATTTATTTTTACGAACATAATAGCCTCAACACTCAAAGATAGAAAGGGGCGTAAGTCAAGTATGTGTTTTTTCACCGATTCTATTAAACTTTTACAGCGAGACTATTCTGAGGACTCTAGATGTTATGCCAAGATTTGTCATTGGAGGCCACAATTTGAACAACATAAGGTACGCAGATGATACAGTGCTGATTGCAGACACGGAAAGGAATCTACAAGACTTCCTACAGAAGGTAGCTGAAGAGAGTGACAAGAAAGGAATACAAATAAACTGCAATAAAAAACCGATTGCATGGTTATCAGCGAAAAGAGCAACCCAAAATGCCAAATACACGTGGGGGGATACTAAAATCAAGCATGTACAAACATTTAAATACCTGTGAAGTGTTCTAACAAAAGACGGAAAGTGCGACACAAAGATTCGAAAGCGAATTGGCATGGCGAAGACGCGTTCCAGAAGCTAAGTAAAGTATTAAGAAACAGGAAAAATTTTGTTTAAAACGTAAGAAAAGAGTACTGGATTGCTATTTGATGTCAGTTCTTCAATATGGCAGTGAATGTTGGACAATATCATCAAAGATGAAGGAAAAACTTGAAGCTACTGAAATGTGGTTCTACAGAAGGATGCTGTGGATATCATGGATCGAGCATGTGAGCAATGATGAGGTTTTGGAAAGGATGAAAACGAAAAGTCAGCTAAAGTTTCTGGAACTTGCAATGAGGAAGGAGGGCATGGAGAATCTGATATTAACAGGCCAGATGGAGGGGAAAAGAGACAGGTGAAAGCAGCAGATTACATATTTGAAGGGCCTGGGTAAGTGAATGGCAGAACGGGGATTGCTTGGTATTACAGGAGAAAGCTTGCTAAGAGCCACCAGGGATAGGGAGACGTGGAAAGCCATGATCGCCTACATCCTGAAAGGACAATGCACATAAAAGAAGAAGAAGATGAATCTTAATTTTAATGTTAATAATTGAATGAGTTTCTTACGAGTCCCACGAGTATAAAATACCAGTGGAATATCCTCTCTTGCATCGCTAAACATTTGAACTTAAAAAAAAATACAAAATCATAGAAACGAATGCATGCTGTTATTCATGGAAGTGAGAGGATAGAATATTCAAATTTGACAAGATTTTCCATTTCACTGAAACAGACGATAAACACATTAGTATGATATCCTCTGCTACCTATTCATTCTTTCTTTCCTTTTACTGAAACCATCATCTGGTTCACACTCCTCACCGTTCTTTTAAACAGAATTAAAGGTTTATTCCTTATTTCTTGTTTAGGATTGGGCTTTCGGTTCTCGCTTGAGTCTACTTCAAGTATGAACTTTTAACGCCTCCGTCTGAACTGAAATTTTATTCACTAATATTTTTAATCCCCAATAGGATTAAATAGGTTGGCCTATCGTCCAATTCCCACTTTTCCGCGTTCTTTTAAACAGTGTCAGTCAATTAAGTGTCATACGTGATACACGCTTTGGGCGATCATGTCTCGAAAGAGACATGACTGACTGGGCAGGCGATTATCCGCAGTAGTTTGCGATTGCTTTCTGCGGTAGACTGGTTGGTTGCCAGCCAAGGCTATAGAACCCAATCTGTCCTATTATTTAACCCATAACTGGGGAGAAGAGACGGATTAATACCTTTCTCAATGGTATTTGTGCGCAAACTAATGCAAGGAATTAAACTGGAATTCGAACTCGGCTCCCCGATTTGTCGTTCCGAGTTGATATCCACTGCACCACAACGCACATCTTAAACAGAAGTAGACCTCTATCCCTTGTCTGTTTAGGATTGGGTTTCCGTGTCGTTCTAAAGTATTTTCGTTATCTTTCCCTCCTATTAGCCCCTGGTATCTTCGTGGCATTATTATTTGCCTTGGTGTGAATTGAGTTAAAAAAAAATCAGTGTCTTTGATATATCTTCTGTCTCCCGTCGCCGTCAAACACGAATGTCTTATAGTTTATCTAAAGTAATGGCAGGGCGTAACTTACGTAATCAAGGAACTAAAGAACAAACACGATTATAATATTATTTAATGAGTACATTTAAGTACGTTCCGAAGTCAGAGAGAAATAAAATAAGAAGAATATTTTCCGTAAACTGTCTCCCGAGGCAAGCAATCAATTCAAATTATACTTTGATCTTTCCTAAACTATCCATCGATCGTTTACGATTTGTTTCCTTAGTTTTGCCAATCACCGGAACAGCCAAGCGATAGTCGCCGTTATAGAAGCTGAAAACCTTAGTTGATAGGTTTTACTCCCTCCGCATATTACAATTATAGCTCAATGTTTCAATTACTTCTGAAAACGTAAATATAGAGACAAAAAAAATAAACAAATGCGTATATAAAATATCGTGACTTGTCTCCATTTGAATCTGTTTGACTGCTTCGTTTTAGATTATAGCACCCCAGTAAGTCCATTGAACACTTCCTGCGTCTTTGAAAGATCATCGTGTTTCCAAGTTGGCATTACTACCCACGTTGAGAATAATCGGCGCAAGCTGATATGATGCTGCATTAATAAAATACAAGAATCAAATATTTTTAAGAATATAAGGATCACTCAATACAAGGCCCAAGACCCACTCAATGTAGAGGGTTACCACTTCTTGTGAGTTTATTGCGCAAAGTAGAAAAACCGAAAGACATTCAGTTATAAAACTATGAATTAAAATATTTTTATGAGAGTCAAAGTAATGTGGAACTTTTTAAATTCTCCTTTTTGATTATTTATTATTAACCTTTTTTCCTTCTTTTCTCTCATTGTCTTTTTCCATGTCTTTTTTTACAGGTGGCCTATTAGAAGTCAAAGGTTATTTTTTAGATTTTGACCGAAATGTCTCTGATTATTCTGGTGAGTAATGATTCTTTACCGCTTGCTTCTCTTAGAAAATATGTGATTCCAAACACGAGCACATGATGAAAAATTGTCCGTTTCACCAGGAAGATTTTTTTTTAATTCCGATATTTGGTCATTTAGTCAAAAATGCATAAAATGTCTTAGACTCCACTTCCATAATGCCAAGAATAATTGTCCGTTGGCAAAGTGTACAAAAAGGAATGAGTCTTTTACAAACTTAGAGCGCATTCCGTGTATGACGAAACGACACCCGAGTCCTGGGTTTGATAATAAACTGCATCCGGTATCAAGGCTTCTAATTGGGTAGTTTTGAGGAGCATGAGACTACCTTTTAATTGGTGTGGTTTTCGAGTCCACACTGACCCGGAGTGGTAGCACCTGTTAGGGCCCCAGATATGGGCAAATAGTTAACACTCAAACTGGGGTCAAAACGCTATGAAAGTGTAGAAATAGATTTTTATAAACAATACTTTTTTGAAGAAAATATTACTAACAATACATTTTTGAAGGAAAAAACATTCACAGCAATATATTTTTGAAGAAAATTATATACACTAGTAATATATCTGACTTTCGAGAAAACTCCTTTTACAAAAATGAAACCTGATAACCTCATAAATTCATACTAATCTATTGTAAAA
This sequence comes from Ascarosepion bandense, assembly GCA_037127315.1. Taxonomy (NCBI): domain Eukaryota; kingdom Metazoa; phylum Mollusca; class Cephalopoda; order Sepiida; family Sepiidae; genus Ascarosepion; species Ascarosepion bandense. Next base: position 1,677,397 of record JBBBDQ010001082.1, on the reverse strand, counting down.
ATCTTGTCTGCAGTAAGTAACCCACTGAGATGTTGATATGCCGTAAAACAAACCGAACAGAAACGAACCAAACATGTAGTAGCCATGAAATAATTGATGGGGGCTGATTAAACAGTGGTGGGGGATGATTAAAATTGCTTGTTTTAATCAACCGCCATCAATTGACAAAAAAAGTCTTGGATTAAAAAATGATCAGCTTCTTACACTTGCATGTGTTGAAAGAAGAAAATTTGCTAAAATAATGTAGGAACCTGTCGACTAACCCCAGCGAAGACTGGATTCGTTCCTTAAATGCATGATCTCGGGATTGTACTCATTACCAACAGAAGGACATATACACTAGGTCATTGTCTCGTAGCCCCACGACAAAGAGACCATATATTGTTTTAATCAAATTCACCCCATGCAAGGTAGTATAGTCACTACGACACAAGTGCTTACTGATTGTGAAAGAATTAAAAAACATAAACATTATTAAGGAGTGAGAACAATTGAAGAGTAATTAGGATAACTACTGACATTGCCATATTTTTTAAAATATTAAAGTAGATTGAAAAGCATAGAGCCGGAAGAATTTTCCACAAGTAAGACGTACGAGAGAAAATGAATTGTTAGCATTGAACTTTACGGTTACGTCTAGCCAATTCAACTGCAAATTGATAAAACTGTGCTTAAATTCATAAAAGTTTAGGTACTAAATGTTGTGGATTAGTTTTTGCACGGAAGGTTATAATCGTGCTATATCGGTTGCTTATCGACTTAACGCGCCCAAAGTCTTAGGAACTTGGTAATCTTCCACTGAAATCTGACTACTTAGTATTCGGCTAACTGCCGACTAATATCAACTGCCATAGTCCAACTATGTCCAAACTGGAACTAATTAGTAGTTCTACTGAACTCCACTAGAACTCTAAAGAACTCTCTAGAACCTCTAAGAACTTCCTCTGTTAACTCTTATTAATATAGGAGGGAGAGTTTATTATCTGAGAAATATATGTGTTTCACCATAATACTAAAATGGAGAGTTCATCAGAACAATTTCCATAAAAGTATTTATTTTATTTTTGTGATCATTAATCTCAGTTGAAAAAAAATTTATGGTGATATTTTAAGGGAAGTGTTTTTCAAATAATTTGAGGAATTTATGCCCTAAGTTCGAATTCCAGTTGAATTCCTTGCAGTTACTTGCGCACAAATACCTTAGGGAAAAGTATGAATCCGTCTCTTCCCTACAGTTAGAGGTTAAATAACAGGACAGGTTGAGTTCTATAGCCTTGGCTGGCAACCAATCTACCACAAAAAGTAGTGGCAACCTACTGCGGGATAATCTTCTGCCCAGTCAGTCATGTCTCTTTAGAGACATGATCGCCCAACGCGTGTATCACGTATGGCACTTAACTGACTGATGACCTATTTTATTACTTATCATATGGTTAAATGGGGGTGTATACCAAATGATTTTTCTTTCTATTATTATTAATGTTGTTATTATTATTATGTTTGTTATATTTCACGTCAAGGCATTTCTAGCTGCTGTTTTTAAGGACAGCATGATAGAATTTGTTATGTTTATAAAAGATTTCTTCATTAGAAGAGTTGTTACTAATTCTGTTTTTAATAGAGAAGAGTATATGCTTCATAGTTTATCGTGGATGGTTAGATTTAGGGTGGATGTATATAGGATTAGCGTTAGTTTTTAAGTAGGGAGAGTAAATGTTATCGACTAGGTCAAGTGTTACATCTAGGAAGTCAACTTTTTTAGATTAGTTTTTATAAGTTTTTATAAGTTTTTTTAAAGGTTACTAAAAACACTTCCCTATAAATAACCCCCCTTAGCAAACATTTTAACAAAAATGCTCTGAAATTGAGCTCCATGCAAACAACTTTGCGGTGGTGAGAAAGTGGCTATAATAATATTGCGGTTTCTTTGTATTTTATCAAGACTCTCTAAATAGCATCAGCGGATCATATGTGGCAGCAATATTCGAAGCATGGACGTATGGTAGACTTATAGATATGTAAGATAGATTCTGGAGAGCAAAACTGTCTAATTGCAAAATCGCATTAGTGAGGAACCCACAGCGAATTGGTTGACACGACAAAAGTAATATAACTGAATATTGCTAGAAGAGTATTTATTTCTGAACGTCACTGAAAGAACAAAAAAAAAAAAAAGATAACACCTCAATTCTGCATTTCTGGACAAAGTATTTTTCCTAAATGCTAAATTTGTTTTTTTATTTTGACTATTTTTAGTCCTTTAATATTTTCACACATGATAGTTAATTTGGTCGCAGTACAATCTTTTGTTTTTCTCTTTTACATTTATGGCTTAAAGGTAAACATAAATCAAGTTAGAAATAACAGAGCAGTCATGAAATAATTCAACCTAATTTTGACATGAGTTTCTGATATTTCTTACAAACCTATTTGTCATTAAACAAATACAAACACCTGGCCTGTCATCCTTACAACCCCCTCTCTCTCTCTCTCTCTATATATATATATATATATATATATATATATATAGATATATATATATATTAGAGGTAGTACAAACTAATGGGTTGACAGTCCACTATTTGTAATGATTTATTTATTAAGAGTAATCGATACTTAGTAGAGCATTATACATGGTAATATGTTTATTATAACTTTATAATAAAAACATAGTTTACTGCAACACAAGAGCATTTCTGTTTCGGTACTATCTTATTAGCACCTCGTCAGGTAGTGAAATATTTTCCTGTTAGGAATTATTAACTATAACAGTTTAAATACAACACAGTTTTTACCATATCCAGATAATTAAGGTGGGAATTTTCGGAAGGTTTGTCTTAGTGAACCAATAGAAATTCCGGTCAAGATGAAGAGGAAATTTTTGATTGTAAGGGTAAGGTGGGTAGAGACTTCAAATGACTTGGGACTAAGGCATTTTCTATGCCAGTGATGAAATAAATTGAATGATACATATGTAGCATTGAGCAAGTCAGAAAAGTTATCGCCTGTCATCGGAAAACAGTTACAGTTATTTTCTCTAAGTTATTTTTCACTTAACTTACTAAACAAGAGACAAAGACGTTTTTTTTAATACACTGCACGTCAAACATATGTAGTTTATTTAATGGGTGGTCTATCCGTTAAACCGTAAAAAATTAATTATCAGAAGATGTGAGAGTAAATCGATGCATGCTAAGAGTTAGATTACAGTTGTCTATTCATATTATATTAGGAAAAACTTAACTATACGTTAGGGTATATTTTAAACGATGATGACAAATATAAATTATTTCGTTACGTTTATTGAGCAAGTTTAGTTTTAGGAATTTGACGGTTATACTGTTAGACATTTATTTTCTAATGGGCACTCAATAGGTTTTCGGCAATTGCAGTCATTATTATTGTGATCATTAATTTTTTTTTAGGATGCTGTTGATTGTTTAGGTTGTTATATCTGCTTAAAATTCTATTCTCAATGTTATCCATACAGCTATAGCTCAATTTCAGAGTATTTTAGTTAAAATTTTTGATAAGGGTGGTATTTTTAGTGAAGTGTTTGAGTAACCTTAGAAACCTTATAAAAACTTATAAAAATTATCTAAAAAAGTAAACTTTCTAGATGGCTAGTCGATAACACTTACTCTCCCTATTTAAAAACTAACGCTAATCCTATATACATTCAACAAAAATCTAATCACCCTCGATCAATTATCAAGCATATACTCTTCTCTACTGAAAACAGAATTAGTAACAACTCTTCTAATGAGAATATCTTTTATAAACATAGTAAATTCTATGATGCTGCCTTTAAAAACAGCGGCTACATATGTCCTGACATTAAATATAACAAACATAATAATAACAACAATAATAATAATAAAAGAGAAAAATCATTTGGTATGCACTCCCATTTAACCAGATGATAAGTACTAAATTAGGGCATAAATCTTTCAAGTTAATTGAAAAACACATCCCTAAAAATATCCCTCTTAACAAAATTTTTAACAGAAATTAATGATCACAATAACAATAATTGAAATTGCCGAAAACCTATTGAGTGTCCACTAGAAAATAAATGTCTAACTGACTCTATAGTCTACCTATGCTCTATTTCTACCATAGAAAATACCACGGTAATAAAATTTTATGTTGGTTATACCAAAAAGGCTTTTGAAACCCGCTATTGTTTTCAAATCTTATCTTTTAATACCTACCGTAAAATGGAAAATATTTAAAAAACATAAAACAAAACTTGTATATCTTTACATGAGTCATGTTTTCTATGTTTAGAGGAAAAATTAAAGGTTATAATTTCCACAAATTTTGTCCAGCAGAACAGTATTTTTGCAATAGAAAAATTGAATGGACTTATTTCTTGTTTTATTACCTAACTTTATTGAAAAATTTGTTATATTTCAATCCATATTCAAAAAGTTATATGCAAAAATGTAGACTGTCATCATTATTTCCACCAATATATATATATATATATATATATATATATATATATATATATATATATATATATAACTTTAATTCAAAAGGAAAAGCAGGAAGGTAAATCCCAAAGACCAGAACCTAATTAATATTAATATTTTAATATTAAAAAATGATACAGGTGGAGAGCTCAACGGAATTAAAATTACAGAGCCAATTATAAAATAAAATAAATTTCTATGTTCAAAACTACTGAATGATCATTTCAACATGAAATCCCCAAGAGAGATTTCGTATCTCACCGGCAACTACGACATTTCAAAATTGTTCTTTATTTCATTTTGAAATGTGGTAGTTGCCGATGAGATGTGAAATCTCTTAGGGATTTTATGTTGAAATGATCATTCAACAGTTTTGAACATCGAAATTTATTATATATATATATATATATATATATATTTGGTCCTCAAAATATCTCCTAATTTTTTTTTTTTACATAAAGGCTCACATGTCCATATTTAGAATTCTAAATATGGACATGTGAGCGTCTATGTAAAAAAAATTTTAAGGGGATATTTTGAGGACTAACTGTTGTACCATTTGGGTCTGACCAACTGCTATATGCGGTGAAATATGTATAACCCATTGTAATAATCTAAAACCTTTTCTTAATTATATTACTCCGTTAAGTTAAATAAATGAATTTAACATTGACTTCTTTTGAGTTCGACTCTATAGGAATTTACCTGGATAGTATACCAAGTGTGCTACGTTATATATATATATATATATATATATATATATATATATATATATATATAAGGGCTAGCCACTTGTATTCAAGTCCACCAGGGTGGCTATCTAATCCCCATAAACAGATGCTTGCTCAGGCACAATTGTGTTTGTTAAACACCCTTAGAGCCCACCTGTGGTTTATACTGCAGCTATGCTGAGCGGACCTTAGTTACAGTTTCCTTGATAGAGCAATTTATCTGTTCTGAACAAAACGATCTGAACAAAACCAAAACGCTCAAACCCTCGGCCACGATGACTTGTGACTTCGAACTAGCACATCCATCGATGGCTACCCAATTTAATTCAGAAGACTTGGGTCCATCCATCCGGAGGAATACTTTTCAGGTACTTTCCAAAGGTGTATATATATATATATATATATTGATTGTTTAATTATTTATTTTTTGGTCACAATAAAATCAGACCAATGCACATTTGTATTAAAAAGTGTTTAATACAATTATATTGCAGAACTTTTGAATATTTTCCATTTGTAAACGAGTTATTACGTGACCCAGGTTTCTACCATATCTTCATGCGATATTCAATAAGTCACCATAATCGCCTGAAGACACTTACAAATATATATATATATATATATATATATATATATATATATATATATATATATATTAAAGTGAAGAAACGGGTACATTAAAAGCTTTTACTTTTAAAAAGAGTGCTCAATACAAAGCAGAGCTGGATATAGTAATTTTTTATTACAATGCTTTATAAAAGCATTATATCTCTTTGCATTTAAATTCCTAGAGGTTGAAACCGTCAGGGAAGCAAGTATACAGAAGGACGGTAGCGTGAAATAAGCTGATGGGCTACCATATCAAACTGTTTCTTTGTACGGTAACCAAGAGTCGCAACAAATACGTGGACAAAAATAAAAACAATAATTTTTTTTCGAAAAATAAATGCATAAATAATTATAAACAGTGAGAATCTTCACTTCGCAATATCATCCGAAAATAAGCAACTACTGACTTAAACAAGAAAATTAAATTAATTATCTATTACAGAAAATTAAAAACTGCTTACCTCGTTGTCAATAAAAATAACTGACCTGCAAAATCTAAACTACAGAGAACCAGTGTTGTTTACGAATTTATATATCCTTCGAACAAATGTGTTTTTGAACAATCCAAATTTGTAAACAATTACATCGGTCACACTACCACAAGATTGAAAAAATTGACATTGCACCTTTCAGATCACAGTTCAATCCGATCTCATTTAGACACACACGGATATCTACTAGGCTCTATCGCTGATATACTTGTTGAAATTCACACATAATAGCACCATCCAGATGCGAAGGAAGATAAAAAATAATGAAGAATTTATTAACACAAAAAAATTTTTTCTAAATACATAAACTTAAAAGTACAACCGAAAGCACAATATATATATATATATATATATATTGTGTAAACATAAAGATCAATATATTGATTTCTGTGTCCACTCTGTTTATATATATATATATATATATTAGGTACTTCCACTCATTTTCCGATCACTAACTTATAACTTGAATTTTTAAAAATAAATAAGTTTCATGAAACTTTTAATTTTGTTTTAATTGAAAACTAAATGATTAAATTTACTATTTCCAGTAAGCAAAATACTCTGGTGTATTTTAAACAGAAATTGTATTGAATATAATCTATAATTTTTCAATTTCTTTTTAATCTTGCAATTTTTCGGTCATTTTTAAGCGATCGACACATTTGTAAACAAAAGTTAATTCTCGGTTTTAAAAATCTTGTACAAATAAAATATACATCCGTGACACATTATGTTTGGAAAATTAGCAAATTTAATGTTAAATTAATCTCATTTGAACAAGTATTACTTATTTATTGCATGAAATTTAGAATAAAACAATTTCTTAATCATAGTATTTTACTTTTTTTACCTGTCCGTTATATTTGAAATGTGTTAAGATAAGTGTATGGCGATCACAAGTGACATAAATGTAAAAAATTTCTTCCGGTAAAGGCAAGAAACCCTGAAACACATGAACTTTTAATGTTCACAGTGAAATTACGATACAAAATAAAATTCAAATACAATAAAAAAAAAATATTTTAAAAATACGAAGGTACGACGATTTGTATTAACATTTTCAATTTTCAATTAGTAAATGTAATCGTCGCTTAATAAGTTTATAAACTAACCCGAACAAATATTTGATGTATTTTAAAGTAGTTTTGAAACTTTATAAAATATTATCATTAAAAAATATGAAAACAATTCTCTTAAAATTTCATTATTAATCGAATGTTTTTTCTTCAAACTATAATGTCCTTAATATATATTATTTATTAAAGCAATTAAAAGCATATCAAATTAAATAAATTCATTGTTATATTGCATTTTTTTATTTTACTATTCAGTGCAGATTTTCGGAAATAAAAGCAAAATGTTTCAAAAAATTATAGATGATTTACTTTCCCCACTAAATCCTGCGTTTAATTAATAAAACCATTTTTTCCAACAAAATTTAATTTCTTAAAATTTCATGAATTTACGTACAGTGGGGGTAACATATGTAAAAAGTATTTTTACCAAGATTTAAATAAAGTATAATTTAAGAAATAATTTAATCCATTTGTGAATAAGTTCTGAAAGTTTCAGTAAAATCCCATAATCATTATATTTTTCCAAGATTTTCCAAATTAATTCGTTTGTCATCGTAAAAAAAAGTCAGTTCCGTCATATAACGTTTTCCATTGTAAACTATCGTAACACCTGCAAACTATAATCAAAACAAAAAATTTTACCAAAATTTCCAACGATTTAGAAGGGATTAAAAATACTTTGATCTTTGCTCTTAATAATAACATAAACATTTTGATAAAAAATTTCGTTTTTATTAAGTTTTGGGCCTTTTTTATTCATACTGCGCTGTTTTTCAGCGATTTAGTGAAGGTACATAATACATACAGTATAAATATATATAATGATTTCTCTATTTGCACTATATATATAGTGTGTATAAAGCAATCAACACTACATGATGACTGTCATTTTCACACTTTAAATAATCATCACATCATATCAACACTGTTTAGATAGATAGAATTATCTAAACTTATTTATAAATGGAACTTTGTGTGTGTGTGTGTGTGTGTGTGTGTGTGTGTGTGTGTGTGTGTGCGTCTCTGTGTGTATGTCCGTTACCTATAGACTCCGAAACGGCTGAACCGATTTTCTTGAAAATTTACACAGTTGTACTATAAGCGTCTGCGAGTGTTCTTAGCTAGGTTTTGTGTCGAGGTACTCCCGATAAATAACGAAAATCGATAAGCGAAAAAATCGGGTTATAGAAGGAGTAGTCTGATTTTAATTGAATTTGATGCACTCATAGACAAAGACATAAGAAATGATATTCAGAAGTTTCAAGGTTGCAGTTCTTACAATAGTGCAAAGATCGATAATATATATATATATATATATATATATATATATATATATATATATATATATATAAGGCAAGATGTTTGTGTGTGTCTGTTTATCTGCCTGTAGGTCTGTATTTTTTCATTTATTTTATTTTAGTTTCTGTTTCGGGTTTGGCAGGTATAATTGTAGTTCTTAGTCTCAGCCATGATACCATTTACTCGGAGGACTTATTTAGCCTTCAAAATTTAGTTTACGACGGAAAAAACTTATTTGATATCGCTATCAGGAAATCAAAATTTGACTTACATCCATTAATTTTTCTTTCAGTCTACGGTTTCGCTTTTTAGTCTTTCGTGCCAACGTCCAAAGAGTCTGAGTTCCAGGACCATGGATTAGTTTTAAAGCTTTCATTACACCCGTGCAACACTGGGCTATAGATAGAATAGAATAAGATAGAATAAGATAAATAGATAGATAGTGTATCTGTACGTGTTTTGTGTCCATGTGTGTGTGTGTGGTTTGTGTAGGTTTCTCATTGTGTGCGCGTGTTTGACAGTCATGGGAATAGTCCCTAACCGAGGTTAAAATATTTTAGGTTAATATTACGATTTCCGCCCGTTCCATAATAATTGTTACAATACCATATACATTGACATATGTCAAACGTAACAACCTTTATGAGACAGAGGTATGATGAATTCAGTTATGAACACTTGAGATTACATCGATGCAGCAGTGTCGACTAAATCCTATTAATAATCGCCTACTTTGCAAGTTGCCTGCTCTGTTACCACAAGCGTAATCATCTGTCACACGTCAATGCGTTTATTTTTAGAACAAGCTGAGTATTTACTTATACAACTGAATTCACACCAAGAAATCTTTTCATCTACGTACGACAAAAGCTGGGAATCGTCCTTATTATTTCTATGGAACGTAACCTTTTAGTTTCTTCAGAAGCTAAGCTTTTACTCAATGGAGGTTTCGTCTTCAGGGCGAATTTTTCATTTTGAAATTGAAAAAAAAGGAAGGAAAGAAAATAATTTGCGATAATATCGGAATTTTTAGAAAGGTTTTTACTGAACATTCATCTTGTTTTCATGGATTCTGAATCGACGCTTATATTCACGAAGTGTGATGGAAAAATAAAAACATATTCCATACATTTTTTTTTACTTTTAAGCATATATATTTGCTCTGTAATATTTTATTACATGGAGCTCTCTTCCTGTATCATTTTTTAATATTAAAATAAATTTTTAATATTAATTAGGATCGGGTTTTTGGAATTTACCTACCTGCTTTTTTCACTTGGATTAAAGTATCTGAATTAAAATATATATATATATTTGGGCAGTAATCTATCATTTAAACATGTTTCGTTAAAAACGACAAGGTTAATTTTATTAATTTTTGGTTTAATTTTTCCAGTATTCTTATATATTTCCATTTTTACTGGAGACAAGGAATGTAAAAAGGTTCCCTAATTTTTTACTTTCCAAGCGCTTTCAGCCAATTTACAGGCCATTTTTAAGAATATTATTTTCCCGGTGTTGTTAAGTCTTCATGTTTGATTGTAAAGTAAGTGTTTGCGTTTTAGTGTTTTTAAAAAGGAGAGTTCTTTGAAGCTGTCACGATTTTCTTGTGAGCGTCTGTCTATTTAAAAAAAAAAACTTTCAAAACTTCATTTCCATTGTTTAATAATGTAAAGTTGATGGTAGGAGAAAATTGTTTGAAATATGAGTCGCTCGCATCACATGAAAATGCAAACAAATTGAATGAAGGTGTTAAAGTAAATAGGATGTTAGTCGATGACAAAAATTCTCAGATAAAAACTGACATTATCTCATGATATCGTCTCTCGTAGATTCTTATCGTTCTTGTTTTTATTTTTAGGTTTCACTTATTTTAGACTAGCAGTATAGCCCGGCGTTGCTCGGGTGTAATGAAAGCTTTAAAACTAATCCATGCTCCTGGAGCTCAGACTCTTTGGACGTTGGCACGAAAAACTAAAAAGCAATAGTTGTTTCCAGTTCAAGTGCAACCGTAGACTGAAAGAAAAATGAATAGATGTAAGTGAAATTTCCTGGTATCGATATCAAATAAGTTTTTTTTGTTGTAAACTGAATTTTGAAGGCTAAATAAGTCCTCCGAGTAAATGGTATCATGGCTGAGACTAAGAACTACAATTATACCTACTTAGAGTCAAACCCGAAGCAAAAACTAAAATAAAAAGGCTGAGAAAAATACAGATACAGGTAGATAAACAGACATACACACAAACACCTTTCCTTATATATATATATATATATATATATATATATATATATAATCGATTTTCTGCACTATTGTAAGAACTGCAACCTTGAAACTTCTGAATATCGTTTCTTATGTCTTTGTCTATGAGTGTATCAAATTTGATTAAAATCGAACCACTCCTTCTATAACCCGATTTTTTCGATTATCGGTTTTCGATATTTATCGGAAGTACCTCGACACAAAACCTAGCTAAGAACACTCGCAGACGCTTATAGTACAACTGTGTAAATTTTCAAGAAAATCGGATCAGCCGTTTCGGAGTCTCTAGGTAACACACACACACACATACACACACAGAGACAAAGTTCTATTTATAAATAAGTTTAGGTAGGAATGGTTTGCGCACAGGGAATTTCGCCCAACAAACAAAAATGCTCCCAAGCCATTCTATAAACCTGAAAACACGTATCAGTTTTCTTAAAAATGGTTGTTACGCATGTCGTTTAGAAATGTCTAAACTATCATCTATGCACGATCTTTTTCACGGATCTTAAAATTAAAAATGGCTTCAAGCGAATTAATCTACTATGCCTTAAAGAAGACGAACTTTTATCAGATTTTATAGGTTTAGTTAAGTGCCATGCGAGATACACGCTTGTGTGATCATGTCTCAAATGAGACAATGTTGTCCGAGAAGAAGATTTATCCGCATAGATTGCTATTACTTTCTGCAGTCGACTGGTTACCAACCGAGGCTATGGAATCTAATCTGTCCTGTTATTTGACCCATAGATGGAGGAAAAAGACGGTTTAATACATTTCCCAAGCGCATTTGTTTGTAAGTGAATACAACGAATTCAGCTAGAATTCGAAGTCAGCTCTCAGGGCCGATACCCACTGCACTAAACAGATTTAGTTAGTTAAAGTGCCATACGTGATACACGCGTTGGGCGATCATGTCTCAAAATAGACATGACTGACTAAGCAGAAGATTATCCTGCAGTAGTTTGTCTTTGCTTTCTGCGGTTGGAATGAGATGGATTAATACCTTTCCCAAGAGTATTTCTGCGTAAGTGAATGCAAGGAATTCAACTGGAATTCGAACTCGGCTCTCCGGTTTGTCATTCCGTGTCGGTATCCATTGCACCACAACTCACATCCGAAGCTGTTGTTTGTGGCATTACAAAATCGTGGAGAGCTTTACCAAATAACGAAAACCACATCACTTCACAACTGCAACAGTAACAAATAAAATAGATATTTCATGTAACTAAAAGGGAAAATAATGAGACATCTAAGATGTTGATTTTTCACTATCTTAAATAAAAGATTTTGCAAAGAAACTTCCATCAATACTATTGGGTTGGTCAAAAAATTCTTTCATTTTCGTAAATACATTTTTCACTTGATAAGCGAACGAACTTTCTAGCCAATGCTAATAGTGGTTATTGAATATTAGCAGTCTAATTTTGCAGTAGTAGCGATCCCGTCTTGCTTGGGGTGAAATTATTAATAATAATAATGAATATAATATTAACCAATATGCGCAACATGCTTACAAGTAGTATGGAGACCACCTAAAACCAGTCAAAGATGTACATAAAGTATATGGACGCGTTCCAGAAGCTGAGTAAAGTACTAACACACAGGAAAGTTTCATTAGTGACAAAGAAAAGAGTGCTGGATTGCTATGTGATGTCAGTTCTTCAATACGGCTGTGAATGCTGGACAATATCATCGAAAATGAGGACAAAACTGGAAGTAGCGGAAATGTGTTTCTACAGAAGGATGCTGCGGATATCGTGGACTGAGCTTGCAAGCAACGGTGAGGTGTTGGAAAGAATGGCAACAAAAAGGAAATTAATACTGAGCATCAGGAAGAGACAAGTGAAGTTCCTGGGACACGCAATGAGGAAGGAGAGCTTGGAGAACCTGATACTGACAGGCCAGATAGAAGGAAAAAGAGACGGAGGAAGACAGCGGATAACATATTTGCAAGGCCTGATCAGGTGGATGACGGAACGGGGGTTGCCAGGAGTAACAGGAGCAAACATACTAAGAGCCACAAGGGATAGGAAGACGTGGAGAACCATGATCGCCTACGTCCTGAAGGGACAGGGCACATAGAAGAAGAAGATTCCTACTGACAGAAATATTAAAGCTTATTTAAATATTAAAGACCAAACATACGAAAGATTGAAGACTATAAAATTACACCTTCCATAAGACGGTAGTACCACCAGACAAAAGTATAGAGTGGGCCAAAAGTAGGTAATTATTTATAAACTAACGTGGCGTAGAAGCGTTGAATGGTCACCACGTTCTCCACTATTGAACTGCTTTTTCTTTGGGGGTGTGGTGTTCGTAGTAATGAAAAACATCCCCGCACAGTCTTCTTTATGTGCCGTGTCCCTTCAGGACATAGGCAATCACGGATTTTTGCTTGCCCCTATCCCTTCTCATTCTTAATATTTTACCTCTTGGCATCTCTCCCAATCCCCACTCCGCATCCATTTTGCTCAAGCGCATCAAGTAGGTTTCACGCTGCTTTTCCCTGTCCCACTTTCCTTCTATATGTCCCGTGAGTATTAGGTTCTCTAAGCACTCTTTCCTCATGACGTCTCCCGAAAATATCAGCTGATCGAATTAAAAGAGTTCATCGTGGAAGCATTTGACATTGGTGCAGATTGGAATTTGTGTCGCACCGTGTGCCACAGTGTTCTGGATAGGTTCAAAGAATGTTGCAAATTTGAAGGAAAAGATGTCAAGCATCTGTGAAATTAAACAGATGTCATTGTAGTAAGTAAATATAAATTAGATACCTCCATTAAATCGCTGAAAAAAAAGCAAAGTATGAATTAAAAAGGCCCAATCTTAGTATAAACGATCTTTTTTCATCAAAATGTTTATATTATTATTAAGAGGAAAGATCAAAGTATTTTTCTTCATTTTTTAATCCACGTTCAAATTTGAGTAAAATTCTTGTTTTGATTTTAGTTTGCGGGTAACCAAATCGTTACGAGAGTTTACAATGGAAAACGTAATATTACGTAACTCAGTTTTTCCAGTGATAAATACATGAATTTGAAAATCCTTGCAAAAATAAAATAATTGTCGGATTTTAATAAAACTGTTAGGGTTTATTCACAAATTAATTAAATTATTTTTGAAATTGTATTTTTTTAAATTCTTGGGAAAAATATTTTCTTTTTACATCTGTTACCCCTTCCCGACGTAAATGCATGAAATTTTAAGAAATTAGATTTTATTAGGAAAATTGGTTTTATTAATTAAACGCAGGACTCATTGGGGAATGTAAATCATCTATTATAATTTTGAAACATTTTGCCTTTATTTCTGAAAATCTGCTCCCAATAGTAAAATAAAAAAGGCAATTAAAGTATGAGATTATTTAATTTGATAAGCTTTTGTTTTAATAAGTAATATATATTAGGACATTAATAAGTAATATATATGAAGACATTACATCTGAAAAAAATAATTTTTTCGGTTGATAATGGAATTTTAAAAGAATTGCTTTCGTTTTTACTGGTAATAATTTATAAAGTTTCAAAAATATTTTTCAAATACCTCAAAGATTTGTTGTCGTTAATTGGTTAACTTATTAAGTGAAGATTATATTTACTAATCGAAAATTGAAAAGTTTAATACAAATCGTTGTGCCTTCGTATTTTAAAATAATATTTTTGTGTATTTGTATTTATATTTGAATTTATTTTTTTCTACGGTAATTTCTATGTGTATATTAAAAGGTCATGTGTTTCAGAGTTTCTTTCCCTTACAAAAAAAAATTTGTACAATTATGTAACTTGTGATCGCCATGCACTTATCTTATCTCGCGAGCTGTCAACACATTTCAAATACGGCGGACAGGTCAGAAAGTTAAAGTCAATGTAAATGTAACAAAGTGTACACTTACTTTTGACCCAGCTTGTAGATCTGTTAATGGATCTAAATAAAGTAAGCATTAGAACCATGAAACTGAAAAATATGCAACTTAAAACTGTTATTCTTATAATATTTCCGGATATGATAAATAGAAAATAGTACCTATACGAACGTTAACAAAATCATCGGTAGACCCTATTTGCAAGAGATTAATGAAAATTGTAGTTTTAGAACAACTCATTTACTAAGGAAGATATTATCAGTGTAAAGAAAATATAAACACGATACATGTAAAGTAGCACTTAACATCATAGTATGTGCAATCAGAATGCTTATTTTGTACTTATTTCTGAGATTAGTAATTGTCAATAATTTTGAAATTATTACTAACTGTTGTTCTCGTCTTGGGTGATATAAATGTTATAATAGACACAACGAGATCCTCCTTAACAGCTAATCTATTGACACCTGATGATGACCAGAGGTCGAAACATGTCTACTATAACATCTATATTAACCAAGATGAGAACAATAGTTCGAAATAACTCCAAGATCATTATGCTTAAGTTTACAACTTCGCTTACCTTAGATCCTGGATAAGTGATTCGACTGGACAGAAAGCAATATAAATATATGCATTTTGTCAGAATATCAATCACAATTTTTTTTATATCAAGTTCACCCCAAGCCAGACAGACACCATAGATGACAGAAAAAAATTAGTAAAGCATGCCAAAAATAGAATAGTAATCAATAAGATAGAAGATAACGACTGACATTGCATTTAAATTTTTGAAGATCAAAGTTGACTGGAAAGCATGGAGCCGGAAGAAAGTTCTACAAGTGACTAAGTAAACACAAAACAGATATGAGAGGAAAAATGTAAGTATATTGAACAAAAGATATACAACCTGTACACGGTTAGTAGATTCAGGAATAGTTGTTAGTAGGAGTCAAATATATACAAAGAAGTAAGTCCGGGTAATAAGTCTATATTCGTGCTGACCTACGAGCGGCTGTTCAATTGCTCTGACAAGCACCAACTCTAACAACAACAACAACAACAACAACAACAACAACAACCCAATTACAACTACCGTTCTCTGTATGCAGAATTATTTGTATACTTTGGAAGAGTCCATTGAGGTTACATCTAACCAATTCAACAGTAAATCGATGAGATCTAACTACCAATTTAATTCTGCGCTGAAATTCATAAAATAACGGAAGCTGTCATTATACAACCATTGTTTGGAAAAACATTTACCCAAACTCATTGTGTTACTTTCCAAATCAAATAATGTAAGTCTCACAGAGAAAGTTTGAATGAATGGCTATGCTTCTGTGTTGCCTCAAAATCTTTAATGCATGTCTCAAACCCTTCATCTTGATCCATGTTTAAGATAAAGTGACGAAACATTTATGGTGACCAAAATGCAAAGGGCATGCCTTGGGTCTTCCTGCAGACTTCGTAGGTAGTTTTACGATAGCAGAAATCGAAATAATGATAATAATAATAATAATAATAATAATGAATAAAATAATAAATAATAAAATAAAATAATAATAATAAATAAATAAAATAAAATAATAATAATAAATAAAATAATAATAAATAATAATAATAAATAAATAAAACTGTCAAACTATAAAGACCTGGAAATTGAAATAAAAAAAATGTGTAAATTGAAAACAAGAATCGTGCCAGTGATAGTAGGTGTACTTGGAATGATAAAAAAAGGAAAAAAACAACACATTGAAAGAATCCCTGGAAACCCAAGCTTAGGAGATTTACAAAAGAATTGTCTTGTTAAGTACAGGCCTCACACTAAGGAGAACTTTGTCTACGTAACGCTAGGGATGACAGGGGAGATAGAAAAAACATGAAATGGAGCTATAACGCCACACCACGACCTGCCGCATGTCTTCCCGCAGACTTGGTAGGTAGTGCGAACACAGCAGAAATCAAAATATGATGAAAAATGACAACATAATAATAATAATTGTTGTGGATCCTTGTTTAGAAAACAACACAATATACTAAAAACACAAAACAGATATGAGAGGAAAAATGTAAGTATATTGAACAAAAGATATACATCCTGTACACGGTTAGTAGATTCAGGAATACTTGTTAGTAGGAGTCAAATATATACAAAGAAGTAAGTCCGGGTAATAGGTCTGTATTCTTGCTGACTAACGAGCGGCGGTTCAACTGCTCTGACAAGCAGCAGCAGCAGCAGCAGCAGCAGCAGCAGCAGCAGCAGCAACAACAACTACCGTTCTCTGTATGCAGAATTATTTGTATACTTTGGAAGAGTCCATTGAGTGTGTAAAAAGGAGTCGATACCCCAACAATAATAATAGTTCTACTCCTATTCCTAGAGAATAAAACAAATGCGGTCAGTAGCTTTGAGATTTAAACGGACCCCTCATCCCAAGTAAGAGGACCAGATTTTGTAAACGTTAACAAAACGACGAAAACTTGCCATACAGTTTATTGTGCTGCTCCCCCGGTCTGTATATTCTCTCGAAGAGCCTGACAGACATAACCAAAGCAGATGGAAAATTATATCGGAAATACCCAGATGATGGCACTGAAAACAGACAGAATACTTAGAATACTGGTGTAAAAATGAGACTTGCTGTCACTTTATTTCCATAAAACTTCGTAAGATGAGAGAAACGGTGGGCATTCGACAGATAAACAGCGCAAAAGAAAGAAACATTTTACAAGAAGATTCTTTCTTTTATTCGTATCAACACCAACATGGCGAAGAACCGCTTTTAAATTCATTTGTTTTGGAATGTATATAATGTTTTTCTTTCATACGCAAAGAATCTATCTCGTTGTAATATATCGTAATTTTTTCTGAATGTACAAGTTTACACCTTTGGTTTATATCTTTATTTCTTTCATCTGTTTCTAGGTTCAACTTGCCTTACAACACAAAATACAGAGTCAACAATGCAAAGTAAGCTCTTTTTTAAAATATAGAACAATTGTATAACATTTGAAGTTTTTAAAAGATTTAGATTGTTAAAACCTAGAGAATGTATCCGTCGACGCCGGGTAAACTTTAAAAACTGTTGATAAGGACAGTAAAATGATTCTTTATAACCAATAGTATACTGGGCTGTTTAACATCAACTCTACTGAATTCTTATAGCATTCTTTCTTGACTGTGCTGGCCCGCTTTGGGAATAGTAGAAAATTACCATTTACTAGAAATTAATGACTATAAAGATGTTGACGTTGATTTCTGATGGACGGCGACATTTTGATTCTGATCGGATAATATGCGATACAGATGAGACTAAATACACTAATACCGAAATAAAAATATACTATATATTTGAGCTATTGGGTTAATAACACTACGCGGGAGGCCAATAATTCAAAGTAACTTGTAAACGCATATACACGTCGACAGTAATTTTCGGTAAAACGTATGCGTACGTCTACAGCACAAGAGGTAATAAAACAAAATATGATCAAATTCACTCCATGTATATAGCTTTATATATATATATATATATATATATATATATATATATATATATATATATGCGACTGATTCATATATATATAGGTATAGTTGTCAGTCCGTAAACGGTGAGGATAATCCAACAAGATTTCCTTAATATAAATTTTTAATAGGTAAATCCACATACAGAGCTTGATGGGTGTTAACCGGAGCGATATGAAGTTTATAAAGGAAAACTCAACACGTCATATTAGTTATAAACTATAGTTCTTGAACTATAGTTTATAACTAGCATGACGTGTTGAGTTTTCCTTTATAAACTATATATATATATATATATATATATATATATGGACTTGGACTCTGCGACGGCTACACTACGGTAAACAGCGTTGACCTGCCATCTAAACTGTGCGAGGGTGGTCAGAAGGGTTTCCCTATTTGGGCGGTCAAGAGGAAAGCATCTCCCCAATGCAAATATGCCAAGCGGCCCTTGACACGTCGCCAGTCTGCGCCTCAGAAGTCAGTTGCTTTACCAGTGAGTAGCGGAACTTCTGAGAGGATGGACGGGGTAACCTCATTATTCTCGGTGTAAAGGAACCAGCAATCCGCTGCACTATTCTGCATTTGTCACCATGAACCACAGTTACAGCAAAAATATGTGGACGTGGTAACTACAGCGTCCTTAAACTGAATAAATGAATGGATGAAAACTTTATCAATCATCCTTCTTTAATTGGATAGTAGCGCCCTGTTTGTTGATTTGTCTACGTTATATAAGCTGTCAGTCAGTGGCAGTTCTAAGGGGGTGGGGCCAGAAGAAGCTAAGCCCCCCCCCCACACACACACTTTTTAAGCTTCAAAAATGAAAAAAAAACTGATCAGTTTCTGATTTTAATTAGATTGGATCTTAACGTCAGGGAGAATGATATTATTTAATTTATTTCCTTATTTCAAAATAGCTTTTTGATTATATGGTCGGACTCTGCCGAAAACATAAATTTATTTGGGGATGTTTTTTGTACGGCTGGGGTACCCACAGCATTTTGATTGGATTTCGTTGCATTATTTTATTCTCGCATTTATTTTTTGTGTTTCCAAAATGTTATGTAGAGGGGAAAAAAATCAGATCTGACAAATGACACTGTTCTGTTAGTATTGATGTTAGCATTAACCCTTTGATTTAGTTTTGAAATTAACCTCTCTTGTGTTTCAACAACATGAGAGTGAAAAAGAGGGTAAGAATAGGTTAGAACTCCACTCAGTCAGTTAAGTGCCATACGTGATACACGCTTGGGCGATCATGTCTCGAAAGAAAAATGACTGACTGGGCAGAAGATTATCTCGCAGTAGGTTGCCATTGCTTTCTGCAGTAGACTGGTTGCCAGCCAAGGCTATAGAACCCAATCTGTCCTGTTATTTAACCCATAACTGTAGGGAAAAGATGGATTAATACCTTTCCCAAAGGTATTTGCGCATAAGTGAATGCAAGGAATTCAGCTGGAATTCGAACTCGGCTCCCCGATTCCTCGTTCTGAGTCGATATCCACAACGTACATAGTTATTCCGTTTAGTTTAGTGAAGTAGCATACTTATACTCACACTCATTCCTAAGTTGAGTATACGATAGTGATGTAATATGAAAATAAAGACGCTGCTTGAGTTTTCTCCTGTCCTCCTCAGGAAATTATCGGTCCCTAAGAGGCCCTTTCTCACTTTCAGAGTTCCACAATCGCCACTGCTGTCAGCATTCTTTATTTTTGTGTCAGATCTAAAGCTAAAGTTGTGCTACGATATTAAAGCATTTTATTGCACAAGATAAACGAAGACTATAAGAAAAATTCAAAACTGTTTTGGTTTGAGGCTTGGAAATTAAAGGATGTCCATTCGATCTATACAGTGAGACAATTCTGAGAGAATTAGATGTCCTGTCGGGAATTGGTGCTGGTGGTCACAATCTTCACATAAGATATGCAGATGACAATGTGTTGATAGAAGACACGGAAAGAAAACTACAAAAGCTCATACAGGAGACAGTGATGAAAGAAAGCGTGAAGAAAGGACTAAACATAAACTGTGAGAAAAGACAATATATGGTCGTTGGCAAAAGTATGAGCCCAAAGTGCAAATTACTAATCAGAGATACCAAAACCAAACAAGCAGAAAAATTTTGGAATTGTTGTGGATCTTCGTCGCCATTTTGTAGTGTAGCTGTGGCAAAACTTTGCCGCAAAGTGACCGGTTTGTGCCGGAAGTAAGACACGGAACAGGAAGGTAGGTTCAAAACAGTACATTCTTCTTCTTCTATGTGCCCTGTCCCTTCAGGACGTAGGCGATCATGGATCTCCACGTCTCCCTATCCCTTGTGGCTCTTAGTATGTTTGCTCCTGTTGCTCCTGGCAACCCCCGTTCCGTCATCCACCTGATCAGACCCTGCAAATATGTTATCCGCTGCCTTCCTCTGTCTCTCCTTCCTTCTATCTGACCAGTCAGTATCAGGTTCTCCAGGCTCTCCTTCCTCATTGCATGTCCCAGGAACTTCAGTTGTCTCTTCCTGATGCTCAGCATCAATTTCCTTTTTGTTGACATTCTTTCTAACACCTCGTCGTTGCTTGTATGCTCAGTCCACGATATCCGTAGCATCCTTCTGTAGAACCACATTTCGGCCGCTTCCAGTTTTGTCCTCATTTTCGATTATATTGTCCAGCATTCACAGCCGTATTGAAGAACTGACATCACGTAGCAGTCTAGCACTCTTTTCTTCGTTTCTATTGAGATCTTCCTGTGTGTTAGTATTTTGCTCATCTTCTGGAACGCGTCCTTTGCCATGCCAATTCGTCATTAGTATAACAAAAAACAAGATATTCAAGAGAAGTGTTCATAATAAGTATTATAGAAATAAGTAAGTCTGAATATATTATTACGCTGCTTATTGCCTGACTAGTAGCTGTCGTTAACCGCCTTTAGAATACTCTTTGTTAACTGCTCTCGTTAACCGCTTCCTTTAACTGGTTCCGGGAAGTCACGTAGGTAACTATATATAACATGAGGAAGAGTTCATTCCTCGTAAGAGGGCACCATAATGGGAAGTACTCTAACAGAGGACGGAAACTGCAACACTGAAATCCGAAGATGCATTGGGATAACCAAAGATGCATCCCAAAAGCTAAGCAGAATATTAAAAAACATAGAGACTTCGTTTGAAACAAAGAAAAGATTACTAAACTGTTACGTTCTATATGTCCTTCTATATGACAGTAAATGCTAGATAATCCTCTCAACGATACAGAAGAAACTTGAGGTAGTAGAAATGCGGTTTTACAGAAGGATACTGGGGATACCATGGACTGAACTAGTGAGCAACAACTAGGTTTTAGAGAAAATGGAAACAAAAAGAAACTTATACTTAACATCAGAAAGAAAAAGTTGAAATTTCTGTGGCACATAATGAGGAAAGAAGGCTTGGAAAAACTGTTACTCACAGGGCAGATTGTCATTGGTAAAGTCATGAATTAATTTATTCTTAATCCGGCTACAGTTTAAATACAAAAGTAGCCTCGGTTGACAGACAGTCTAAGAAAATGACTATCCTGCACTCAAACCGTGGAGAAGTTAACGAGATAAATAAGAAAAATTGATAACTGCTTACGTCCTGAAAGGCCATTGGACTTAGAAATATAAATATGGATAATTTCTCTCAACTAAAGTCTTCTCATTCTCTTTTAATCCCCAGAAGCCTCTTGTGTCTTAGTAGCATTATCACCTTACTTGTAATGAAATGATTAAGAAGAAAAGTGTTTTTTTTTTATTTTCGGGAACGAGAAACCAAACCACGGTACTGCCAGAAGTCTTTCTCTGTAAATGTACACTTTGCCATGATAAAGTTAGCCTGGCACAATAACTATTTTTCTACGACTGCGCTCTCCTAGCCTCACGCAACTACGACAAAAATGAGTGTGAAAAAAAAAAATTTCCAGAACAGTTACTTTGTTCTGCTACTGATCTATTTCCTGTTTTTGTCGACCATTTGTTGGAGTGAATCCAGCTTTTTGG
This sequence comes from Ascarosepion bandense, assembly GCA_037127315.1. Lineage (NCBI taxonomy): Eukaryota > Metazoa > Mollusca > Cephalopoda > Sepiida > Sepiidae > Ascarosepion > Ascarosepion bandense. The sequence goes on along the minus strand of JBBBDQ010001082.1, from coordinate 1,655,039 downwards.
TCATCGTAGCTTGTTGATATCAAGAGCGTAATGACTAAGCCAAGATTTTCAAACTGAAAAATAACAAAAGGAATAAATATGAAACTCATAAGAAAAAAACTAAAGCAATAATATAATTAGATTATATGACTCTTTTACCTTTACATGCTTAATATTTAACAATTTAAAACGGTTCTTCAGCTATACGCCGTGTTCCTTTGTGATGTCGCCGATTATGACTCTCCCCAAATTCCTCTACCATTGTAACTCTTAATAAAATTTGTCTTTTTGCTATCTGTCCTAAATCCTGTTCTGTCATCCATACTTTTGATAATAAAGCTCGATAGACAGGTTAAGCATTGTTTTCTTCTTGCCTTCAATCTGTCCTGTGTGTATCGAAATTTCCAAGCCTTATTTCCTCATTATGTACCTTAGAAATTTCGACTCGCTCTTTCTGATGTTAAGTATCAGTCAGTTAAGTGCCATGCGTGATACACGCTTGGGCGATCATGTCTCTTTCGAGACATGACTGACAGGGCAGAAGATTATCCCGCAGTAGGTTGCCATTGCTTTCTGCAATGGACTGTTTGCCAGCCAAGTCTATAGAACCCAATCTGTCCCATTATTTAACCGATTTTAATGGAGGGAAGAGACGGATTAATACCTTTCCTAAGGGTATTTGTGCGTAAATGAATGCCATGATTTGAAGTGGAATTCGAACTCGGCTCCACAATTTGTCGTTCTGAGTCGATATCCACTGTACCAAAATGCACATCCTTTGTTAAGTATAAGTGTCCTTTTTTGTTTCTATTTTCACTAAAGTTTTGTCGTTCGGTCCATGGTATGCTCAGCCTTATCTGTAGAATCAAGTTCCTATTGGTTCAATTCTCTTTTTTTCATCCGCGAGAAGATTGTCCACAATTCACTGCCATGTTGAAGGACTGATATTACGTAACAGTATGCACAAGAGATATTAGATGTTAGCGGGGAATCAAGCAGAAAGAATATGGAAGTATGAAGAGTAAGGCTTGTACTCATTAAGACAAAAACAACGTGTCTAGTGTTTGTTTATGTTTGGGCGGTGAACATTTTAGCGCTCCTCATATGATCGCGTTGAAGCTTGAAACTGACAGTCGCCATATAGTGTTGATTCATGTCTACACACTATTTCTAGAAGCGAATTTCTATTGCTTCAAGTCTCTTCCTCATCTGTGAGGAGATTGTCCAGCATTCACTGCTATATCAGAAGACTGGTGTTATACAAGAGACAGATTTCGGATTCCAGGTGAAGCTGATCGTATTCATTTCGCATTATGGTTGGCCGTTTGTATTACCTGAAGAAGACCGGATTGTACAACGGCAGAAACATCATGAACCTGGCAATAAACATAAAGGCAGCAGTTCGAAGAACCGAATTTCTGTTGCTTCAAGTTTCTTCCTCATCTGTGAGGAGGTTGTCCAGCATTCACTGCTATATCAGAAGACTGGTGTTATACAAGAGACAGAGTTTGAATTCCAGTTGAAGCTGATCGTATTCATTTCGCATTATGGTTGGCCGTTTGTATTACCTGAAGAAGGCCGGATTGTACAACGGCAGAAACATCATGAACCTGGCAATAAACATAAAGTCAGCAGTTCGAACAATGTAAATCGTGCAAATTCATATTTTATTGTTAGAAATACGCTCCGGCCTTCTTCAGGTGATACAAGCAGCCCGCCATGCATACATAATGTGAAATGAATATAATCAATTCAAGTGTAATTCTATAACTCTATGTATGTTGTATCTTAGTATGCATGTTTGTTAGATTGACTAGCTAACCTTTGTTGCAAACGCCTGCTCAAGTACATCTGTGTTTGTTTAACACCCATGTAGCCCAACACTGATTTTACTACAAAAATCTGAATGGAACTTAACTACAGTTTCTGAAACAGAGCTCATAATCTGGAGTGGTCAGCAGTTGGAACAAGGTCAGCACACTCAAAGCCTCAGACATGGTGACTTTTGATCTAATGCTAAAACAAATATTGCCGACATCTGAAAAGACCTGTCTAGTCAATTTCACTCGCAAAAGTTGGATCAACTGTGATTTGGTTTTTAAGACACTTTCAACAGTGCCACATGCTGTAGTCGTCTCCTGGGGCCGACATAATAAAGAAGTCACCTTCCTGACATGTTGACCATGGCGAGATTCGAACTCGAGTTTATGGTCGGCGGGTTAACATTCTAATGTCTCGGCCACGTGCCCACTATTTGGCGTTAATGCATTTCGAAACGGTATGGATTCACTCCTCCCCGCGTTTTCTTCACCAGCCAGATATATTGATATTCCGTCACTATCATGAAAAAGATGAGTTCGGATGGTGGAGCATTTTTCCAGCCACTTTCCCATAACTACTGTACTTGATAAGACAATCACAGGATAATTTTGTAACAATTTATTCTATTTACATTGGTCGGACTGTTGTCCTTATCTTTATGGTCATATTCTCGACGTTTCGGCCGCTGTACGCTCCAGCCTTCTTTAGACGATATTTCAAACCGAAACCTTTATTCAATCCACGAGGGTATATCGTTCTAATTCCACATGCCATGCTTTGGATATATGTAACCAGGTATTGAACACACAACTCTTAGTGTCAAGTCACTTTTAGGATCAATCAACGAATTCTTTTATCCACTGAACCTTGGAGATAAAAAGCGTTAGTTGATTGATCCAAAAAGGGAATTGACACTATGTGTTACGAGTTCAATACCCGGCCACAGTAGAGGGAATACACTCTTGGAGAGTCGAGTCATCAAGTGGAATTAAGTGAAACTGAGATATATGGCACGTGGAATTGGAACAATATAACACCGTGGAATAAATAAAAGGAAAGGTTCGAAATTTCAAAAAATATCACTTGAAAAAGGCCGGAGAGGACAACGGCCGAATTGTCGTGGATATAGCAATAAAGATGAGTGAAACAGTCCGAACAATGTAAGTAGTGTAGTTACAATACCTTTCTCAGAAATATAGACAAATACAATATCAATATAAAATGATTCATTCGAAAGAACTTTTTTGAATTCTTTTTATTTTTTATTTTGATGCTTCGACATCTGTGATCTTCAGCCTTCATCAGGTGTTGATATTTATCGTAACTTTATGAAATAAATGACACTTTTCCTTTTTCTTCCTCAAGTAAAAAAAGTAACAAAGTTGGGTACGCTGCTTAATGCTAACAAACATAGGTATAGATTTGGTTTATATGAAACATAAAAAGGCAAACCTAATTTTGCTTGAGTATCATAAACGCAGGATGTGCGTTGTGGTGCAGTGGAAATCGGCTTGGAACGAGAAATCGGAGAACCGAGTTCGAATTTCAGTTGAATTCGTTGCATTCACTTACGCACAAATACCCTTGAGAAAGGTATTAATCCGTCTCTTCCATCCAGTTATGTATTAAATAATAGGACAGATTGGGTTCTATAGCCTTGGTCGGCAACCAGTCTACCGCAGAAAGCAATGGCAACCTACTGCGGGATAATCATCTGCCCAGTCAGTCGTGTCTCTTTCGAGACATGATCGCCCAAGCGTTTATCACGTATGGCACTTAACTGAATGATCATAAAGGCAGACACAGGCCCAGTTTGCACGATTGTCAAGGGGCGCGAGTCTCAAAAAAAGGGAGACATATTTTATTAAATTATTTCCCCCCGTGCAAGGCGATGATGTCACTAAGATGTAAGGGGTTACTGGAAGTGGAGGAGAATTAGAAGAAAAGGACAACAAAAGAACAACATTCAGGAAAACAGAAAATTGCGATATACGTTTCATTTGAAGTCTTGAAGATTGTCGGTAGCGGAGATGCAAAAAACTGGAAGAGAATTCCACAGTAGAGAAATGCGAGAAGAAAAAATATACTAGAAGTTACGGTTAAATTTAATTATTTCAATAGTGAAACGATGAGACCTAATAACCAATCTAGCAGTGCGCTTTAATTCATCTGGTCGAGTAAGTAAGGAATTGACCTCAATAAAATCACTACCATAAAAATATTTATAGAAAAGAAAGAGGGTGGCCAAGTCATGGCTGTGGGAAAGTCGAAATGCCGGATGCTAGATAATCAGTCTGCACGTGAGTTCAAATTGTGGATAGTACGCTTTGCATGAATTAAAAAAAAGGATATGGGTCCCGTTTGCACGTAAATCAGAAGAAAAAAAACAAGACATAGAAACTGTAAAAATGTCCACTTTTAGGGGTGAGTTTACCCCTTACACGGTGAAGTAGTGTATTTTTAACCGCAACCGGCAGTTTGAAAAATATGATCTTGTATCATGTGTTTTATGCCATCGCTACACGCATTCACACATATTAAAAACCGACCAAGTGTCAAATTTTGCAGTCAAGTAAAAATTACCGTATTTGATATCATCCCCTCCATTAACATTTTATATTTTATGGACCTTTTTTTAAAAATCATTTCACCCCAAGCAAGGCGAGAATGCTCCTAATATGCAAGCGGGTCGCATGGAGTAAAAGTGAGAGAGAAGACTAAAAATATGGAAAATTGAGGAAATGACAAAAGATGAAGGGAGTTCAAGAAAACGGAAATGGTGCTTGTCGTTGAATTTACATTTTTAAAAAACTGTAGTTATCAGGGAAGTAAGTAAACGGAAGGGAGTTCCTCAGGTGGGAAGGGCAAGAAAAGAAAGCGTTGTAGTATAAGTGGCGGTTACTTTTAGCTTTTTCAACAGAAAACGAGTGGAACCTAAATGCCAATCTAGTAGCACGCTTATGTCTGTCTAGTCGGGTACCAGATTTAGACTAGATGCAGACTGATAGTCTACAGCTTCTAGCTCATCATTGACAAAAATATTACAACTTTGCAGGCAAACACGGTTGCTTCTATATTTAAAACACTTTGATCACGTGTGCAAGCAAAAGAGAATGATTATGCAAATGCTTTATTGATCACTTACAGGCGTTCATTGGTCAGATCCACATAATCACCTGGCAGCATATACTAAGATGGCTTCATCATATGTGACGTATTATAACCTCATTTAATCACGTCAGCCTATCGATGATGGGGAAATTTACTTTGATTACACCAGCCATGACCCGCTTTAATCAGACCACGTTGATGAATATATTGTAGTATTCAGTGAAATTTTTCCAACTTTATTTGAAAAGAAACTATCAGAATAAAGGAAGAAATTTCTTGTAACTTTTTCTATGAGCCCTTACAGTGCTTATGAATTTTTAACTTCGGTGTCAAGAACATTCTGGACAATTGCTCACCATACTTGCTGAAATCGATCGTATTTTTCTTTTTTCGTAGACAGTATCTGCAGCTCGTATATGTGTACAGTTTCAAGTGGTCGGTATTTGAATTCAGACTAGTAATTTTCTTCAGCTCGTTTCAAAGCCCAGAGAGAGAGAGAGAGAGAGAGAGAGAGAGAGAGAGAGAGAGAGAGAGAGAGATCAGTTTTTCCTACTACTTAATCCATAGCTAGTGAAGAAAAGACGGATTTATACCTTTTTCAATGGTATTTATGGAAAAGTGAATATAAAAACCTCTAATGCTAACCAATGCACTGCCTCCACTTTCATATATATATATATATATATATATATATATACATATATATATATATATATATATAATCATCCACAGACATCTGTTTCGATGTATCACAGCTCATCAGTACGGTTAGACAGCCGATTGCTTTTTACCCAGGACTGAAACCCGACCGAATTGGCGTCAGTCGGCGATTCTACCTCTGAGCTATGGGCTCTCGGTAGAAGAAGTCAGACTTTTTAGCGGGTATATTATCATTATACACACCCAATATATATATATATATAAGAAAAAGTACGAGAAGCTGTGAACATTTTGTTTAAAGTGTAGATTTATTGTTGCTATTATTATAATTATTACTTGCTTTTTGTATTATATATTAAGTGTCCATAATGGTATTTGTAGTCGCTACACGTGTTTCGAGTCTAAAGTTGACTCTCTTCAGACAAATAAACTTGTGACTTCACATATCACGATACTAAAGGGTGGATGGTTAACTTTTTGTGGTGCTGAGGCTCTACTCCCGCTCCACACCAAACCAAGAATAGCTTAATAATATCAGTTGTTAATGTGCGCAAAAACATTCTTCTTGTTTGTTTCATAATACTGTTAGGACCATTTTTGTTCCCTGATATAATATAAAAAAATATTCGATCTAAAGTAGTGTTTATATATATATATATATATATATATATATATATATATATATATTGATTGATTGATTGATTGTTTAATTACTTAGTTTCTGGTCATAATAAGGTTAGACCAGTGCACATTTGTATAAAATGAGCTCAATACAATTATATCGTAGAACGTTGAATATTTTCCATTTGTAAACGAGTTATTACGTGACCTAGGTTTCTACCATGAGTGGTGTCTTCAGGCGATTTTCAGTAACTGATTTTACCGTTTACCGTTTTTTTAAGAACGCTCACGTACCGGTGTTTTTTTTTTAACGCTCACGTGGCAGGGAATTTTTAAAATTACAAGGAATTGTGGCGTTTTCATCCATGGTTGTATGCACCTAAGAGGTATTTTTAGTATATATATATATATATATATATATATATATATTGTCATCCGTAGACAGATCTGTTTCGCCATATCACAGCTCATCAGTACGGTTAAACTCCGATTGCTTTTTTACCCAGGATTGAAACCCGACCGAAATGGCGTCAGTCGGCGACTCTAGGTCATATCATTATACGCGCCCAATATCTAGTGCGCTCTAATTCATTTCACTGAATGAGCGATATACATTAGTATATTTATCAGTATATATATATATATATATATATATATATATATATATATATATATATCGTCGGTGGACCTCGTTGCCAAGTATTGGGGTGGTCATCAACATTTCCTTCTCTGTTAAATGAGTTCTATGTTAGATCTGAAGAGTTGTTCGCAGCCACTGCATGCTAATTTATTAAGCGCCGCTTAGATGTGACACAAGGCCGAAAGTATGGGAAATCCAGTGAGGATCAAACTAACTACTCAGTTGCAACTGGTTCTAGTGAGACAAACTTGCTAACCATTACACCACGCCGAGGTGCCGAATTTTTTAAGTATAGCTTAGATGTGTCACCAGGCCGAAAGTATGGGACACCCAGTGAGAATCGGACTCGCTACTCAATTATAATGATTCTTGTGAGACATGCTTGCTAACCATTACACCACCTCGAGGTGTCCCATGGTAGGATAGTAGAGTTCAGGGGATGAATATGTATTGTTTTTTTTTTGTTTTTTTATCGTATCACCCCGAGCAAGGCGGTAACGCCAATGATGTGCAGGGGGCTACATAGGAGTGAAGAGATTGGAAAAGAGAAAACCGGAAACCGCATGTTAAACTGGGAACAAGGGATGAGCCTCTTCACCTGTCCAATAGATGTGGGTGGAGTGCGAACCGGGCGATAGATAGATCTATCAACTCCAATTGAAAAAAAAAAACAAAGTGAGAAGATTAGAAAAGAGAAAACCGGAAACCGCATCCTAAACAGGGAACAAGGGATGAGCCTCTTCACCTGTTCAATAAATGTGGGTGGAGTGTGAACCGGGCAATAATTTAGTCTATGTACTCCAATTGAAAAAAAAAAACAAAAAAAAACAAAGTGAGAAGATTAGAAAAGAGAAAACCGGAAACCGCATCCTAAACAGGAAACAAGGGATGAGCCTCTTCACCTGTTCAATAAATGTGGGTGGAGTGTGAACCGGGCAATAATTTAGTCTATGTACTCCAATTGAAAAAAAAAACAAAAAAAAACAAAGTGAGAAGATTAGAAAAGAGAAAACCGGAAACCGCATCCTAAACAGGAAACAAGGGATGAGCCTCTTCACTGTATATATTTCTATATAACGTGTTGTTCCTGTGTTCAAATAAATTCCACGTTCTTTTTTCTTAAGGCGCTAAAAAGTTCTGTCAATTAGGAGTGTCGCTCTACTTATCGCCTTTAAAAATGTACAAGTCCCAAGACTATCTTTTACATTTGGTCTCATTCTTCGAAAACATATGAAATTGAAGATTGCACTCACAATTTTGTTTCCAAATAAGAGTTTTTATTTTTTATTCTTATCAGTTCGCCTTAAGCAAGGTGCTATTTAGAAAGACACCCGATCTTAGCTACACTAATTTGTCGAACATAGGCTCTTCCGTTCATTATGAGGGGAACGTCAGGTCATAGAACCAGTATCCGCAAAGTCAGTGACAAAATAATTTGCACGCATTACCGCACTCACTACAGTAATCGCTATTATTGTATTATTAATCCATGTGATAAAACAGTATCTTCACTAATCTTTTGGTTCCAGTGTTTTCTTGGAATATTACTAACTAGAACTAAGAGCTTCTTCGAGCATTACAACACAAGGCACCAATGCCACAAAACGCCATGAAGTGGCCGTACTATGATTGAAAGAGAATGACAACATTTTAGAAGGAACCGAAAACATGATCCTAAACAGGAAACGGAGTAAATCTATACCTGTTCAAAATAACATGGAGTTGTGGGAACAGGCCGATACACGAATTTATGAATTTTTATTGAAAAGAAAATAAACCACTAATAAATAAAATTTCAGAGCTCAGAAAGAGACGTTAAATACAATTATATTTTAGAACTTTTGAATATTTTCCATTTGTAAACGAGTTATTATGCGACCTAGGTTTCTACCATGAATTGTGTTTTCAGGCGATTTGCAATAACTGATTTTACCGTTTACCGTTTTATTTATGAACGCTCACGTAACGGTCTTTTTTTTTTCTTTTTTTTTTGTACGCTCACGTGGCAGGGAATCTTTTTAAAATAGACTTTAAAACAAACCGGAAACCCTTTCCTAGACAGGAAAGCAGTGATAGACCCCTGCTCTTCAAAACACCGGGGAGGTGTGTAAACCGGGCGTGGGGCGAATCTACTTCTACTAGCGAAACAAAATAATAAACAAAATCACAGAGTTAGGGTAGAGCTGTTACATGTAAGAAAATAGGGATGAAAATAGTACGAAAGATAAAATAAGTTAAAATGGAGAACAATATAGTGATTGTACGCCCATACAAAAGATATATGTGAGTGAATTGCGCAGTCTCTCCCTCGTTATAATTTACCATATTTCTTTTATAGTGGGTTATCCATTCTTTCCCAGTTTATAGTGGGGAGTCTTTCTTTAGGAGAGTAGTTGTATATCGTGGAAGATTAACGGAATTTGGCCTCGTTGTAGATAGCCCACTATAAGTCATAAAATGATTATAAATCAAGAAAAGCAAATTGAGTTGAAAACTAACATTTTATATATACACATATCGTTTAAGGTTTTTACAGTTAAAGTAATACCTGAAGTATGGGTCCAACAGACGTTAAAATGTTCATAGCAATAAAATGCTGAAAAGAGAATTAATACTTAGGAATGTGGGAGCGCTGAAAGTAAGGAATGTCTTTGATGTATTCGCTCCTTAGTTCAGTAAGTAGTTTTGAGACAGCGAAAGATAAGATGACAGAGGTAAGGAAGGCGAACATAGTAAGCCACTTGACTTGGGTCAAGGGAGCTACTAATTACACTCGTCTCTCTCGAGTCTGGGTCTGTCTGTCTGGCGATGCTTTCTGTATCGGCTTTTTATTTCGACTTTTTGGGTCGCAGCAGATCATCTGGGGATTCATATCCGTATTTGATTCTGGGCTTCCCATTGGCAGATAAATAAAATTCACGTAGGCTCGCGAACTGGAAATTTAATATTTCATTAATTTTTAGTTTTCAACCTGAGCATCTGCGCGAATCCGGGGTGAGCATCGACGACTTTTGGTCATTTCCTTTTTGATTGTGAGGGTGCAAACATCCGGTCCATCGCTTTTGCTCGGTAGGTATCACCACACTTTAAAACGTACCATTAAAATCTGTACCGAAATCTATGTCGGACAAGGGGAAAGAAATTTGAAAGTTATGCAGTTCAAAAGATATTAGTTAATACTAAAGTAGGTACCTACACTCAATCGCTAAAAAAAACAAAAAAAAAAACAGCATAGTATGAATTAAAAAGGTCCAAAACTTAATAAAACAAACTTTTTCCATCAAAATGTTTATATTATTAAGAGGAAAAATCAAAAGTAATTTTTAATTATTTTTTAAAATTTTTTAATCCCATCTAACATTTTCGAAATTTTGTCAGAAAATTTTGTTTTGATTTGAGTTAGCGGTTAAACAAAACGCTACGACTGTTTATATTACATCACCCACTTTTTTTCTGTAACAAACACATTCATTTGGAAACTCTCGCAAAAATCAAATAATTGTCGGATTTTAATGAAACTTTCAGTACTCATTCGCAAATGAATAAAATTATTTTCAAAATTATTATATTTTAAAAATCTTGGTAAAATATTTTTTTCCTCTGTTACCCTCCTTCCACGTAAATCCATGAAATTTTAATAAATTTTAATTGGTCGGTAAACTTTTTTTTATTAGTTAAACGCAGGACTCATTGATGAATATAAATAATCTATCTTTTGTTTTATTTTAAATTTTACAACACTATCCCAAAATCTGCACCGAAGAGTAAAATAAAAATGCAATAAAACTCTGATACAATTTAATTTAAATTAATAAATAATAAAAATTAAGGACATTATAGTCTGAAAAAAATGTTTTTTCGAATGCTAATGCTCTGGCGGATGTTCGTTGTGGTACAGTGGATATTGGCTCGGAACGAGAAAACGGGGAGCCGAATTCGAATTCGAATTCGAATTCGAATTCCAGCTGAATTCATTGCATTCACTTACGCGCAAATACCCTTGGGAAAGGTATTAATCCGTCTCTTCCTTCCAGTTATGGGTTAAATAGCAGGACAAATTTGGTTCTATAGCCTTGGCCGGCAACCAGTCTACCGCAGAAAGCAATGGCGACCTACTGCGGGATAATCTTCTGCTCAGTCATTCATGTCTCTTTCGAGACATGATCGCCCAAGCGTGTATCACGTATGGCACTTAACTGACAATACAATTTTAAAAGAATTGGTTTTTAATTTTCTTTTTATTATAATAATTTATAAAGTTTCAAAATATTTTTAAAATTTTTAAAAGAACTGTTCCGCTTATTTTTTTTTTTTTAGTTAAGAATTGATGATTATATTACCTTCCGAAAATTGAAAAGTTTAATAAAAATCCTAATACACGCATATTTTTAAAATAATTTGAACTCTGTGTGTGTGTGTGTGTGTGTGTGTGTGTGTGTGTGTGTGTGTGTGTGCATTTAATGTTTTTTTTTACTTTTTTTTGTATGGTAATTTCTATGTGCAAATTAATAGGTCAGAGTTTCCTCCCTTACCCAAAAGAAAAGGAATATAATTTTGTCCCTTCTGAACGCTATGCATTTTTATCCCTCATCAAGAACCTGTCAACACGACCTTCATTTACGATGCGTACAGGTCAAAAAGTTCAAATCGGTGATTAAGGAATAGTTTTATTCAAAATTTCACGCTATAAATAAGTAATATTTGTGTAAATCAGATTAATTTAACATAAAATTTGCTAAGTTTTCAAAAATATTGTGTCACAGATGTATATTTTATTTTCGCAAGATTTTTAAAACCGAGAATTAATTTTGTTTACAAAAATGTGTCGATCGTTAAAAAATAGCGGCAAATTCAAAAATTGAAAAAAAAAACAAACTCAAACATTTATATTCCAATCAATATAATTTCTGTTTGAAATAAACCAGAGAGTATTTCGCTTACTGGAAATAGTATATTTAATCATTTAGCTTTCAATTAAAACTAAAATAAAAGTTTCAAAAAAACGTTTTTATTTTTAAAAATTCAATTTAAAAGTTAGTTATAGAAAATGAGTGGAGGTACCTAGACTAAAGTAACCGTCGGTAGCGAGAATTCGAAACTGCTTTCTAAGTTTAGGTTATTTAAAATACTAATATTACTGTCGCTTATTTGATGAATCGATAAAAGAATATAACTGCTCGTAATTAGGACTAGTTCTAGTTTCAAGTTACCTGTTTTTATGATCAATATGGCACTTGTTAAAAAAAAGTAAGTCGGAAATGATTTCCATCTTAATTGTTCAGCCGCTTAGAAAACAGTTCAGGAAAAATAATTGATACGACATAAAACAAGCAGACCTACGCCTTATTAAACAAGTCAATTTGACATCCCGTTTGCACATGTCCGCGTGTATGGTGAATTGCTAACCTATTTTTATCAGACTCGATGGAACATAGATCTGTAATAAATAGATTGGAGGCTTGGCTAGAGCAGTTTTAATAACCTAATGTATTCCTTTTGTATATTAGATGGATAGATAACACTAAAAGCTATTATTTCTCCAGGCACGCCCAATTTCACTGGCCACAGAGATGAAAAGACAACCACGGAAGCAGGTAAGTCTTTTTCTGTTTAATTTCCAGCTCATGTTCTTAACTTTTACCCAAAACATGCATGTGCTTCTAATAAAATTAAATATAATTTCATATTTTTTACCTGGTTTCACTTATCCGTAGACGACCCCAAAAATAATTCCCGAATTTTATTTCATAACGTTCCCTACGCGAAAGATTTGAAATTATGAAATTTCAATTACGACGATGTGAAGCTGTAAAATATTTTTTTAAATAAAGTGCTCTCAAATGGAAAAATAGTTTTGTTACTAAGATCTACGAAAACAACAAAGTCTCTATTCGAAATATTGTTATTTGTGGAAGTGTTTTTTTTAATTATATCACCCCAAGCAATGCATTCTACTGCCACTGTTGCGCAGGGGGTTACATAGGAGAAAGTGATGAGAAAGAGGGGTTAGTTATAGGAAATGTCAGGAGGAGGGTAATAGACGGATGAGGGTACCGAGGATGTGGGTGGAGTAGATGGAAAAAGAGCTTGATAGAAAGGATGCGAGTTAGTGAGATAGGAGATGTCTATTGACCTTACATTTAAATTCCTGGAGATTGTAGCTGTCGAGGAAGCAAGTAAAAGGAAGGGAATTCAACAGGTGGAAAATGCGTGAAATAAGCTGTCAGAGTAGAAATTACGGTTACACGTTATCGGTTTCACTGTAAAAGGGTGGGACCTAGTTGCTAATCTAGTAGCTCGTGTGAATTCATACCTAGGGGGCCCACTGATCTAAGTTCATCGGAGCAGAAATCGTGAAATTATTTGTAGATGAGGCACAGGGAAGCAACGTCACGCCGGTGAGAGAGCGACTGCAGCCGAGCTACTAAGTCGGTATCAATCACATTGCAGATTCTCCGTTGGATTTTGTCAAGAACCCCGAGGTGAATAGCAGGGGCAGCAGATGTGGCAGCAGTATTCAATACACGGACGGATGGTAGATTTATATATGTGCAGGATAGACTCAGACGAGAAAAACTTCCTGGCCCTGCACAGTGAACCCACCATTTTTAGCAGCTAATTTAGCAATGGATTCTATATAGTCATTCCACTTGAGGTTGTGGGTTTTGTGCACATATTTTTAGGCGAAGGTAAGTGTTTGCTATATAAACAAAAAAAGATAGAAAAATTATACAAAACGTCTTGTGTTCCTGCTACGGACCTTTATTTCTTTTTGGTTAAGAAATAATTAATGGAAAGTAAAGACAAAAACCGGCAATAAGTATCGTTCTCTGAGTTGTGATGGCCGAATCTCTACTTCATGGGTCTTCTTCTATGTTCCGTGTCTCTTCAGGACGTAGGCGATCATGGCCTTCCACATTTCCCTATCCCTTGTGGCTCTTAACACCCCTTCTCCTGTTATACCGCCTGATCCCGACTCCGACATTTATCTGCTCAGGTCCATCAAGTATGCCACGCGTTGCTTTCCTTTGTCTCTCTTTCCTTCTATCCTTCCAATGAGCATCCGATTCTCCGAGCCCTCTTTCCTCCTTACATGTCCCAGAAACTTCAGCTGTCTTTTTCTGATGTTAAGTATCAGTTTCGTTTTTGTGACCATCGTTTTAAAAACCTCGTCTTTGCTCACATGTTCTGTCCATGGTATCCTCAGCATTCTCCTGAAGAACATCATTTTAGATGCTTCAAGATTTCCCTTCGTCTTTGATGAGATTGTCCAACATTCGCTGCCATATGAGCAGAGGTGCTGAAAACACGTTCGACATTGTCGTTCATAAGTGGAAAAAATTCAACTAATATTCCCACAGCAAAAATGCTGTTACTGCGTGGTTCACATCTTAATGCTAAGAAGAGAAAGAAAGAGATATTCTTTTCTTCGGAAGTAGGGAAAAAAGACAAGGGAAAGCAACGGATAACATATTTGAAGGACCTAATCAGGTGGATGACGAAACGATGGTTGCATGGTGTAACAGGAGAAAGCGTGCTCAGAGCCACCAAGGATAGGGAAACATGGAAAGCCATGATCGCCTACGTCCTGAAGGAACAGGGCACATAGAAGTAGAAGAAGGGCCATAAAATCACACATGTAATTAGAAACCCTTTCCGGTTTCTTTATAACTTACAACGAATTTTTTTCTTTTCGTTATTAATAATAATCTTAGAATTATTTCGAACTTTTGTACTCATCTCGGTTGATATAGGTGTTATAATAGACACAAGGTTTCTATATATTTACTCATCTCAGAAATAAATACAAATTATGACAAGGGGAACGAACCCATTAACATCATCCAGTTGTCAAAATCCATCTGACACTCATTATAAAATGCTCCAAAAATACACCGCTAAAGTTCTTCGGGACTGTGGCGTAGTGGATGTAGTAGTTGGTTATACATGTGTTAGTATCATCTAGTGGCCATGAGTTCAATCCTTGGACTTGGTAGTGAGAGTACCAAATTCCAACATGAAAGAACAATAATTGATTTCACAGGATATTTAGAAATAATCAACAAGGTAATCCACATCAGCCAATCTATAGACACACGATAACCAGAGGGTACTTGGTCAAAGCGTTTTGTCTGTTATAATACCTATATCAACCAAAATAAAAACAAAATTATTATATATATATATATATATATAAAATAAATTTCGAATTTCAAAACCGTTGTATGATCATTTCAACATGAAATCCCTAAAAGAGATTTCACATTTCATTGGCAACTTATTCAAATGATCATACAACGGTTTTGAACTTCGAAATTTATTTTATTTTATAATTGCCTCTGTAATTTAAATATTAATTACATTGAGCCCTCCACCTTGATCATTTTTTAATATTAAAATATTAATATTAATTAGGATCGGTTCTTTGGGATTTACCTTCCTGCTTTTTCTTTTGGATTAAAGTTATATATATATATATATATATATATATATATATATATATATATATATATATATATAACGGTCTTATAATGGAGAGGATTATAAAAAAAAACAAAAACATAATGCAGAAATGGATCATGATTATTTGGGGTTACAGATAAGAGCGTGAGTCTTAGAACAAAACCTCCGCGGTCAGAACCTGAATATTTCCTGGTTACAAGGAACTCTCGATGAAGTCCCGTCTATTGACTTTACTGTCCAAGAATCGCAAACTACGGGTCAGAATATCTGGTAGCCGTGGAATACTGACTATGATGGATTACCGTTGTTTTAAGACCAAGAGTTAAGACCAAACAGCACAAAGACCGGGAGACGGTCGCAAGAATTTTTAAGTCAGCAAAGTGGATCGAGGTGGGGTCATTTCCTACATATGTGAGTTTAGCTTCTTTTGGACTAGCAATACCAGAAGTAGTTGTATCTGTTCGAACAGCTGCTGCTGATTTTGCAGGTGCTGTTGTTTCTGTTGCTGCTGTTGCTGTTGGGGGAGTTCAACAGGTTGGTGCTTCAGCTCTTTCAGTTCTTTTATTGGTAGCTGCTGCTGATCCTGTTGTTGTTGGTGGTGGTGGACGTGTTCCTTCCGTGTTCTACTTTTTTCTTTTTGGGGTGGGTGAGGGGCGATACAGCTTTTTGGGGTGAGACATCCTTCTTTGTTGGAGGGGCTGCAGATGTTGTCGTTTTCCTCCCCTCTACTTCAGCCTTACCACTGGCGGTCTAGCCGGGCTTCTCTGCACCCGCTGCTTCTTTCGATGTTACTGTTGCAACCGGTGTTGCTGCTGTCTGTGCTGGTTTCCTTCCGGCGCACGCCTTGAACAAGTGTTTTGCGGCACCACAGATCCAACAGTGTACATTCTACAATGACTATTATGGACGACCCCGATAGGGACAGCTAAACTATTCTTTCGGATTATTGTCACCATTACGGCAAAGTTACCAGTGGCAATGCCGGCCTTAGTTATCCTCTATTACCTCCCTTCAGACTCCCATCAACTTCCTCGACTTTACGTCCGTTGTCAGCAGAGATATTGTCCTCCTTGCATTACCGAAGGTACAGCTAATAGTTCATGGCCTGAAATTAAATCTTTGTATTGCTATTTCAGGATGTTGTAATATTCTGGCCTTTTTATTTTTGGTGAGGTTTGTCTGCCGCCCATGCCGATGAGCTTGCACTTGTAGATTTTACATGGTGGGGAGCGTGAGCTATTTTGGCCGGGACTCCACCACAGTTCGTAATACAATTACAAGAAATAAATTTGGTGTTACCTAAACAACGCATTTCAAAGCAAACAAAAGGAAAAATAAAATAAAGTTCTGCTTTAAGAAAAGAAAAGAAAAAAAAACTATACGTAAAAATAACAGTCTCCAAATTAAAGTTTTACTTGCAAGAGAAACAAAGTGGCCAAAATGAAACATAAAAATCAAATGTAAAAGAATAAATAAACTAAAAAATAAAATTGGGTTACACAAAAAAATAATTCAAAAAGAAAAATTCAAAAATTTTAAAAACTGGAGTAAAAATAAAAGAAACAAAAATAAGAAAATTAAAATCTCCGTTAAAATTTCACACAAATTTTCGTAATTCCAAAAGGGAATAAAAACAAATAAGAATCCCTGAAAAAAGTAACAAAGATTCGCTGAATAACCGCTGTTCGAGCGGATCACTAGATATTTAACGAAGTCCTCCCTACTGAGGTGGGATGTGGCACAAGGCTGTTTTAATGTGAGATTTCTGAGCGTGTACGCTCAAGCAAAAAAATCCCGTAAACCAATCATAAGCGGGATCGGGTCTTGTATACTTTTCCCCAGACGCGAAGTTCGACAAGGTCGTGTTCTGGTAGATCACTGAGGATTTACCAAATACTTTCCCGCTGTGACACAAAGTCGGACTTTACGTCAAAATTTGCCCAGCCTCCGGGATCAGGCACTAAGCCTGTCTATTCTTCTCAGCTGAGTATCTGTCCGTAGACTGAGCCGTTGTCTTTCCGAAAACATAGAGCTCGACTGTTTCATGTTTGGGTGGATTACTGGCACTGGTTGAGTTCTTTTTTTAAAGCGTCTTTCCCAGTTCGTTTGTTTTACGGAGAGTGTCATATTTACTTCACAACTCTTCCTAGACTATGAATATACATGTGATAACGTTTTTACGAACATTGAACAACATAAGATATGCAGATGATATAGTGCCGATTGCAGACACGGAAAGAAAACTACAAGACCTCCTACAGAAGTTAGTTGAGGAGAGTGACAAAACAGGTCTACAATAAGCTGCAAGAAAACTGAATGCATGGTCATCAGCAAAAAGAGCAACCCAAAATGCCAAATACAGGTGGGGGATACTAGAATCAAGCAAGTACAAAAATTTAAATACCTAGGAAGTGTTCTAACAGGAGATAAAAAGTGCGACACAGAGATCCGAAGGCAAATTGTCATGGCGAAGGACGCGTTCCAGAAGCTGAGTAAAGTACTAAAACAGGAAACTTTCACTAGAAACAAAGAAGAGAGTGCTGGATTGCTATGTGATGTCAGTTCTTCAATATGGCAGTGAATGCGGGACAATATCATCGAAAATGAGGAAAAATATTTGAAGCAGCGGAAATGTGGTTCTACAGAAGGATGCCGCGGATATCATGGACCGAGCATGTGAGCAATGGTGAGGTTTTGGAAAAAATGGTAACGAAAAAAGATTAATAGTGAGCGTCAGGAAGAGACAACTGAAGTTCCTGGAACATGCAATGAGGAAGGAGGGCTTGGAGAACCTGGTACTGACAGGCCAGATAGAGGGGAAAAGAGACAGAGCAAGACAGTGGATAACATATTTGAATTGAAGGGCCTGAGCAGGTGGATGACGGAACGGGGGTTGTGTAGTGTAACAGAAGAAAACATACTAAGAGCCACCAGGGATACGGAGACGTGGTAAACCATGATCGCCTATGTCCTGAAAGGACAGGGCACATAGAAGAAGAAGAAGAAGAAGAAGAAGAGACTTGGTTATATTTTTAAAATGATGATTCGTATATTTGAACTCGGATTGGTTTGTCTTATCTTTGACTTCATGCATGTTTCTGTGTTTTAGTCATATTTTCAATCTTTTAAAGCAAGTGAAATATGTGTTTATGAAGCAAAAATATGCATGTGAAAGACCGACAGCTTCGATGATCCTGTGGTACAGTCTTCCGCTTGACTATTCTCACCAAAGATTACTTCCGGCGATTGGCTCTGCAGTAACGCCACAAAGCGTAAACATGTGACATCAACTCTGCTGCATTAATTCTCTTCCATTTACCAGTACAAATTTTAACATAAGAAATGCCAGCCTGCGCAATTATCTAAAAAGATGCGTTGGGTAAGAATACATTAAGAACAACTGGTTTAACGAGTGAAACAACTAGTTACCATGTTTGAGTTCATTGTTCACACTTAGATAGATAGATAGATAGATATGGATAAACCTAGATAGATAGATAGATAGATAGATAGATAGATAGATAGAGATAAACCTAGATAGATAGATAGATAGATAGATAGATAGATATGGATAAACCTAGATAGATAGATAGATAGATAGATAGATAGATAGATAGATAGATAGATATGGATAAACCTAGATAGATAGATAGATAGATAGATATGGATAACCTAGATAGATAGATAGATAGATAGATATGGATAAACCTAGATAGATAGATAGATAGATAGATATGGATAAACCTAGATAGATAGATAGATAGATAGATAGATAGATATGGATAAACCTAGATAGATAGATAGATAGATAGATAGATATGGATAAACCTAGATAGATAGATAGATATGGATAAACCTAGATAGATAGATAGATAGATAGATAGATAGATAGATAGATATGGATAAACCTAGATAGATAGATAAATAGATAGATATGGATAAACCTAGATAGATAGATAGATAGATAGATATGGATAAACCTAGATAGATAGATAGATAGATAGATAGATAGATAGATAGATAGATAGATAGATAGATAAACCTAGATAGATAGATAGATTGATAGATAGATAGATAGATATGGATAAAAAAACCGAGACAGATAGATAGATTGATAGATAGATAGATAGATAGATATGGATAAACCGAGATAGATAGATAGATTGATAGATAGATAGATAGATAGATAGATAGATGGATAAAAACCGAGATAGATAGATAGATAGATAGATAGATAGATAGATAGATAGATAGATATGGATAAACCGAGATAGATAGATAGATATGGATAAACCGAGATAGATATGGATAAACCGAGATAGATAGATAGATAGATATGGATAAACCGAGATAGATAGATAGATATGTATTAAAACCTGGAGATAGATAGATAGATAGATAGATATGGATAAACTGAGATAGATAGGTAGATAGATAGATAGATAGATAGATAGATAGATAGATAGATAGATAGATAGATAGATAGGTAGATAGATAGATAGATAGATAGATAGATATGAAAATGTTCTGGAACGTTAAATCTTTTTATTTGCCTAAATTTTATGTCAATTTGGAACTTAACTAGAATCCTACAATCGAAACCCTACGAAGCCAAATAAAATGATACTGAAAATGATGTGAAAATTTCCATAGCTAAAGCCGAGGATGCTTTGAATAAAATGGATGAAATCTGAAATTCTGATCTACCAAACAACCTCAAACAGAGATTCATTCGAGCTACCGTAGACGTGGTGTTAATATATGGTCCCCTTGTGTTCTTAACTTGATGAAATCTATATTCGGATGCTGAGAGCTATATTACCATCTCTTGGATAGAACATCCCACCAAATCACCGCTCTATTGACCCATTCCTGATATTTCTACAATGTTACGCGAACGCAGAATGCGCTTTGTCGGATATTATTGGCGAGCAAAACAAGAACTTGTGTGTGATCTACTGCTCTAGATATCTAGCTATTGAGCAAGACGGGTTTAGCGCCCAGCAGTCACCTACATTAACCAGCAATGATAAGACAGGGAATAACACCGTTATTACCTTAGGAGCTTGATGCAAGTCCGTAATGACAGCCTCATGAATGTCTGAGTTAGCTCGACCAAATGATCGCGCTGCTCATAACTTCATCTACACCTTTTTCTCGCGGCTATGCATTCCAGCTTCTTGTAATTAATATTCAGTATTCAAATATTTTTTGCTTTCTACTCTTGACTAACTTGTCTACTCTTTCTTTCAATTTTCAGCATCTGCCATTTTTTTAAATCGCAGTAGCTCCTTTTATTCTCTTAAAAATCATATTAGTTTCCAAATTAGATATGCAGAAAGGGGATATCCTTTCCACGTAGATCAAGCTTTTTTCAATATCTGAAGAAGTCCTTCGTGCCGTGCTTTACCGAAACGGTAATACCGAGATGTGATTTTCAAATAGATTTTGACTGCCTTATGACAAATCTGAGAAAACTGAGCATAGAAATGATTGCTGTCTGGATAGTATTCTCCAACCCTGAAAACTGCTAAAAATAAACAAAAAACTAACATTAAATTAAAAACTCGAGACATTTTTTTAAACAGCCTTGTCAGTTGGAGACCTTTATATAGATATCATGAACAGTGCAGATGCATTCAAAAATGCTAAAACAGTCGTCTGTATACAACGGCCTTCTCGGGTCAGTGGTTAAAAATGAATGAAGTTTATAGGTCTTAGCAAGGACCGCACTTTTTGAACCTGGTGAACTTGTGCTACAGAATCACAAAGAACTGTACCAAATAAAAGAAACCACGGCACTTGACGTCCTTCAACTGTAGCAGCAACTAAAATGGATAGCACACGCAGCTTGAATAAAAAATAATGACATCAAATGTTTTTTGGACATTTGTGTCCATTGTATGCGATATTTTTCGTATTAAAAAAGTACAGAATTGTGGCACAAGGCCGAAATTGGGGGCAAAAACTTAGGATGGTCATCAGTAATCTATCCTATACCTAGCTAAACACTATCACGACCCAATCACACATTACAATTTACACATTCACCACAAGAACCCATCCATCACCTCCCAATGCTTCACACACCACAATACCAGATATTTACAAGGGGCATCTAAAAAAAGGTAAAACAAACCCATGACATAAAAATTCGTCGATATAAAATGATATAATATGTTTAAAAAATTTAATGAACAAGGAAATGATGCTGTGTCCATTGTTTACTGTGCATTTTATAGTTATAGAAGGCTTAAGGAATCAGTCAGTCAGTTAAGTGCCATACATGAAACACGCTTGGGCGATCATGTCTTTTTCGAGACATGACTGACTGCGCAGATTATCCCGCAGTAGGTTGTCATTGCTTTCTGCGGTAGACTGGTTGCCGACCAAGGCTATAGAACCCAATTTGTCCTGCTATTTAACTGGAAGGAAGAGACGGATTAATACTTTTCCCAAGGATATTTGTGCGTAAGTGAATGCAATGGATTCAGCTGGAATTCGAACTCGGCTCCCCGGTTTCTCGTTCCGAGCCGATATCCACTGTACCACAACGCACATAACAGGAAGCTCAAAATATTCAATGCGACGTGTATAAAAGGCGGCCATATTTTTCCGAGTATTGGAGTTCAAATCCGATTCTGGAGAGTGTCTGACTCGAGAGAGATGGTCTTTGATGTTGTTTCATTGAACAGATTATATGAGGCGAGGATATTCTATATCCATATACTATGACGAACATGGTCAACAGATGCCAAAAGGATACTCTATAATCAGGAACGTTGTCAATATTACCTTCAATCCCTTACTTTGTGACCATCACGGACTGTTGTTGTTATATAATATACATTCGGGATATTGATACTCTGTTATAATCAATGCATAAACTGATACCTGGTTCCACACGACTTCAAACAAAATGTTAGGAAGGAAGTCTCCATCATTACCGAAAGATCAAAAACAGGAATTAAGAAAAATATTTTTCTAAAAAATTGTTTTAAGAGAATTATTTTATACATTTAAACTGACGCCAGCACTGGTTGTTTGGCCAGTGAACGCCGAATATTTCCATATAAGGAAATGTCTAATACCATTAGAATTTTACTCGTCATCTTTTTCTATATTTCTCTTGTTTTTTGATTTTGTTTGTTTGTCTGTTTTTTGAATGCCTTAAAATATTCGGTTGTTTTCCCATAGTTTTCTTGAATAACCAACATTTTCAAAAAAATTGAGTAGTAAGGTGCAAGATCACAAATATGAAGCGCCCAGTAAGTTTCGAACTCACTACAGTGAGTTTGCATTATTTTATCGTTAACCTGATACCACGGTGAGGTTGCAATGGCGGTATCTTATCTAGCCACTAAAAACTAACTCCTTATCATAGAACTCTGAGAACGCGAAAAATTAGTTTTAGGTTTGTTATTTTTTTTTATAGAAGGCAAATATTCCTGTGCAAATGCAAAAAGTCAAAAAACAGGCAAGAAGCGTATCAGTTTCAAAACAAAACGGATAATACCAATAGCGTAAAGTCGAAAGTTAGCATTTACGATTCATTAAGAGACAAAGTTTAACATACGTAAAAACCAAAACCGTGTGTCATAATGGCAAGTACTGCATACTTCCACGACAATTGTTTTTAAAGCTGTTTTTAGTATTCTGATAGAGCCTGGATACATGAAACTAGAGTGATGAATTTTTTTTCACAAGAACTAACAAAAGAATTAACAGTATTCATTTATCAGGTTGCTTACTTACAAGAATAACATTTATGTACAAGACAAATGTATCCCTACCGTCAAAAATGACGGCAAAATATTTGAGAGGTTTATTACCTGTTTCCTCACGGCTTAGTCACCTTTAGTATGACAGAAGGGATATATATATATATATATATATATATATATATATATATATATTTCAAGGTGGTGATGGTGTGTTGGGCTGCTGGATCATGTAATTTAAATTGTGTATATTTTGGCAGCATTTTTTCATTAATGCAGGTTTCATTGAATAATATAGACAAGTTTTGTCTATTAATTTTGTGTAGGATCCGTTCATACCGTCTGATATACTTGATGGTGATGTCGTTAAAAGACAACAAAAAATCACAGTATTTGTTGAATTTTTTATCAGGTCTAAGCTTTCGGCTCACATAAGCCATTATCAAAGAGTAAATAATAACACATAGTAAACATAGAACATTTAAGCTATTAACAATAAAGATAATTGAATTGAAAATATAAGTCCATCCCTACCGTGGCGGATGGCCGAAGACAGTGACAAAATAGTGGTGTTGTGGTCCCTGGTCTGATTACAGACATTTGAGTACGTTGTTGGAAATATCGAAATTGATTGTATTCAAACCAGGTTTAAACTGTTTAATGTAGAGTGCTTCGAGGATTTTTAGTTTCTGCTTATTATTTTCTTGTTTGAGTATGTACGTGTTATCAACAAGCGTTTGTCTCAGAAGTGTGCGTTGATAACCGTGTTTGAATATATTCAAATATATTCCGTCATTTAGAACAACACGGTTATCAACGCACACTTCTGAGACAAACGCTTGTTGATAACACGTACATACTCAAACAAGAAAATAATAAGCAGAAACTAAAAATCCTCGAAGCACTCTACATTAAACAGTTTAAACCTGGTTTGAATACAATCAATTTCGATATTTCCAACAACGTACTCAAATGTCTGTAATCAGACCAGGGACCACAACACCACTATTTTGTCACTGTCTTCGGCCATCCGCCACGGTAGGGATGGACTTATATTTTCAATTCAATTATCTTTATTGTTAATAGCTTAAATGTTCTATGTTTACTATGTGTTATTATTTACTCTTTGATAATGGCTTATGTGAGCCGAAAGCTTAGACCTGATAAAAAATTCAACAAATACTGTGATTTTTTGTTGTCTTTTAACGACATCACCATCAAGTATATCAGACGGTATGAACGGATCCTACACAAAATTAATAGACAAAACTTGTCTATATTATTCAATGAAACCTGCATTAATATATATATATATATATATATATATATGTGTGTGTGTGTGTGTGTGTGAAAAGTGTATGTATATAATTATAAATATCAATATATATATATATATATGCAATTCTTTATATATATTATATTATATATTATACATGCGCGGTACTTATTTGAAAGCGCTCAATATCAGTGATAGAGCTGACATATTCATATAGATAGGTGTGAGTTTGTAACCCTGGGTTTCACGCTCTTGCGATCGTCAGACAAACTCCGGTTTGTCTGACGATCGCAAACTCACACCTATCTATCTATCTATCTATCTATCTATCTATATATATATATATATATATATATATATATATATATATATAAAACAAAGAGCTAAAATGTCAACCAACATCGCTACCCGGGTGTCAATCGTGAGTTCTCCTCAAGCAACTGGGAGTCTTTTTTTAGTTTTTAATATTTTTTTTTTATAAGCGTTTCACCCCGAGCAAGGCATGCCACTGCCACTACTGCGCAAGGGGCTACGTAGAGTGGAGAAAGGCTGATTAAATATAGGAAATGTCAGAGGGTGGGTGATAGGCGGGTAAGGATACCGAGAATGAGGGTTGGGTAGATGAGAGTGTTCTGAGAATAGTTGGGAGTTAGTATGATAGGAGGTGTCTATTGACCCTACATTTAAACACCTGGAGATTGTAACTGTCGGGAAAGCAGACTTGTGGAAGGGAGTTCCACAGGCGGGAGGCGCGAGAAAAGAAGCTGTTGGAGTAGAATTTACGGTTACATCTTATTTGTTTAACTGTAAAAGGGTGGGACCTAGTTGCTAATCTAGTATCTCGTGTAAATTCGTGCTTAGGCGGCACCACTGATCTAAGCTCATCGGAGCAGAAGCCATGAAAGTACTTGTAGAAGAGGCACAGGGAAGCCACATCACGCCGGTGAGAGAGCGGCTGCAGCCGGTCTGCCAAGTCAGTATCAACTACGTTACAGATCCTCCTTTGTATTTTGTCAAGAAGCCCAAGGAGAGCAGCAGGGGCACCCGACCAGATATGGCAGCAATATTCAATACACGGGCGGATGGTAGATTTGTATATGTGCAGAATAGATTCAGGTGGGAAAAACTTCCGGGCCCTGCACAGGAAGCCGACTTTCATAGCAGCAGATTTGGCAATGGATTCAATATAGTCATTCCATTTGAGGTCCGCCGAAAGTGTAAGGCCAAGGAGGCGTAGTATTTTACTCTCTGGGAGGCTAGCCTGTCCCATGCTAATGGGAGGTAGATGCGATTGTCTATGGTGGTTAGTTGATAACAGCTTTGTTTTAGAGGCATTGAAATTTACCAGCCATTTCCTACCCCAGCCACTACGGATTGGAGGTCCCTTTCAAGTACGGCAGCGAGGTTCACTTTGTCGTCCAGACCTGGTTTCTGATCGATGCGAGAGTAGATTGTTGTGTCGTCGGCATACATGCCAACATTGATCACCAAAAATGTTCTCAGTCAATAATGAAATCAAAAATACAAATATCAATACAAAAGAAATTCAGAGAACAGCCGCTCCTAAGGTCCGAATAACAAAAAAGGAAAAAATGAATATGTAGAGTAAAGATATTTACCAAAAGGTTAAAATGCCAACCGACCCGCTACAGAAATTTGTACATAAGAATAAATACGAAATAGTCTTTATTATAATAGAGAGTATATATAAATATATATGTTCTTCCCTATTCGATGACATAATTATTGCAAAAAATAAATTAAAAGGGAACTGTTAAAGAGCAAACACGCGGTAAGAGCTTTAATAATTGACAGTAAAATTTTATAACTAGTAGTAAAGAGGATGAACCGAGCTGGATTATTAACAGTTTTCTCACGTGTTATCCCTGCATGACAGAAGGGATATATATATATATAACGTAGAATATTTGGTACTTTTGTCAGATAAATTTCAACAGAGACAAACTTAACATTAACTGTTGTAAGATTTGGGTTTGAAGAGCGGCTGCTAGGCTGCGAAATATCTCTTACCCATGGATTTGTAGAATATCCCAAAAAATTTTCACGGTTACATATATATATTATCCTACGTCTATGTTACGACTCGGAGTTCCATGCGTTATGTAATCATCAGGTGTGTTTGACAAACTTACACCTTAACAGATTGGATGTTCATGGGAATTAAATCTTATAAAGTTATGTCACTGCTTTTTTTAATAACAAGATTAAAAATTTAAATATTCTATGGTTACATGTGGATAAAAATTTTAAATTTTAAATTTAAATTAGAATAAAAAAATAAGAAATAATTAAATGCAGGGAGAAGAAATCAAAGGGGCGTAAATCATGAGTCATAAAAATTTGAATATTCAAGTATTATAAGTACATAAAAAAATGAAGAAAAAATTAAAATTTTAATAAAAATAAGATAAAAGAAGAGAAAAGAGAAAATGTAAAGAAAAATTAATAAGTAAAATTTAGAATTAGAAATTAAATCATGTAAGAAGCAAAAGAAAAAGGGGTTTAATTCATAATTTGTTAAAAGTAATATTGTGAGAAAAGAAAGAAATAAGTAACCGTAAAGAGAATTCTATATGAATCCGGATCTAAGAATTTAAGTAAATATTTTTTCTACAACATCACGTGGTCATTAAATCACTTTTCTTGTTAAGCAAATTTGGATTATTAATAGAGTTTAAGATGACAAGTTTTTCTAAAAGGCAAAGATTACATTTATCTCCTTTTCCATTGTAATACTTGGATTTAGTTACGATATTTCAGGTAATAATAAGGTTCTTGCTCTTGTTTTTTTAATTTCCAATAATGTATGGATAAAGCAGTACTTTTGCTGTATTTACTGTTGTTTAAAGATAACATGTTGTTAAATCTTATCTTCCACCTGTTAGAAGTACTTCCGAAGTAAAATTTAATATTATTATCATCTGAATGAATTCGAGCTCTATAAACAATACTTTCAGATATACATTGGCCATTCAATGGGCAGGTTTTATTTTTTCGGTAGTTGAAATTATTTTTAGGAGGGTCATTTTTGCTATTAGTTGGGTTACGGATGTTGTTTATGTGGGCCAAATATTTATTTGATGTTGTGAAATATATTTATCCGTGTTTTTAACGCAAATATAACTAAATTTGGCATTGTTTTTGTTGAAGATTTATTTTTTTAGTGTGGGTGAATGGTAGAAATGTTTGTGAATTAAGTTAAGGAATAGTTTATCAATGTTAGTTTGGACGTTACGGCTGAAGGGTGAGTTAAACCAAATCATGTTACATCTACGTGATTTCTGCTTATTTCTGCCTACCTTGTTTTTAATATATATATATATTTATATATATATATATATACATAAGTAAAGTATACCTAGTATACTTATTCCGTACTGAGCTCTTTTTTGTTAGTTGATTACTCGTGTCGGGGTTTTTTCTTTGAGCTAAGTGCTGACTCGGTCCGAACTCTTTTGACTGTTCATGTACTTTACTCTTTCTGGGTTTTTTTTTTAACTATATATATATATATATATATATAGAGAGAGAGAGAGAGAGAGAGATCCATTAAAAGCTTTCGACCGGACAATTCATAACACATCACTCAGTCTGCATTAACGATAAATTAAGTTAGCGATAAATTAACGATGAATTAATTTAAGGAATAGTTTATCAATGTTAGTTTGGACGTTACGGCTGAAAGGTGAGTTAAACCAAATAATGTTACTTTTACGTGGTTTCTGCTTATTTCTGTCTATATTGTTTTTAACGGAGTATTCTGAACTAGTGTTGAGCTTACTTTTTTGTAAATCATTGTGTATTCATTTGCATATATATATATATATATATATATATATATATATATATATATTAAAAAACAGAAATAGGGGTTGTTTTCAACGAGAGAAATTTGTATAGAAGAAAAAGTGCGAGAAGCCGTGAACGTTTTGTTTAAAGTGTAGATTTATTGTTGTTATTATTATAATTATTACTTGCTTTCTGTATTATATATTAAGTGTCCATAATGGTATTTGTGCCGCTACACGTGTTTCGAGTCTAAAGTTGACTCTCTTCAGGCGAAAAACTTGTAACTTCATATGTCGAGATCCGTTTGCTTTTCTGATAGCCAAGAAATCGTGTATCATCATCATCATCATCATCATCATCATCATCTTCTTCTTCTTTTATGTGCCATGTCCTTTCAGGACGTAGGCGATCATAGCTTTCCACATCTCCCTTTTCCTGGTGTCTCTTAGCACACTTTCTCCTGCTGCACCATGTAGCCCTCATTCCGTCATCCACCTGATCAGGTCCTTCAAATATGCTATCCGCTGCTTTCCTCTGTCTCTTTTTCCCTCTATCTGGCCTGTTAGTAACAGGTTCTCCAAACCCTCCTTCCTCATTGCATGTTCCAGGAACTTTAGTTGTCTCTTCCTGATGCTCAGTATTAATTTCTTTTTCGTTTCCATTCTTTTCAAAACCTCATCATTGCTCACTTGCTCGATCCATGATATGCGCAGCATCCTTCTGTAGAACCACATTTCAGCTACTTCGTTTTTATTGGAGAACCGACATCACATTGCAATCCAGTACTCTCCTCTTTGTTTCTATGAAATTGTCCTGTTTCTTAATACTTTACTCAACTTCTGGAATGCTTCTTTCGCCATGCTAATTCGCCTTCGGATCTCAGTGTCGCACTTTCCGTCTTCTGTTAGAACACTTCCTAGGTATTTAAATTTATGTACCTGCTTAGAATCCCTCACCTGTAATTTGCATTTTGGGCTGCCCTTTTTGTTGACGACCATGCATTCAGTTTTCTTGCAGTTTATTTGTATTCCTTTCTTGTCAACCTCTTCAGTTACCTTCTGTAGGAGGTCTTGTAGTTTCTTTTCTGTGTCTGCTATCAGCACTGTATCATCTGCGTATCTTATATTGTTTAATATTTTGGCATAACTTCTAGGGTTCTCAGAATAGTATCGCTGTATAAGTTGAATAGATCCGGTGAAAAGACACATCCTTGTCTTACGCCCCTAAGTTCATACGCGTACGTGCGTTTTGTTTTTTGTCTTTGTTTTTTTTGTTTGTTTTTTTGTTTTACACACTCACGTTAAGTTTCTCTTGTTGTTTTCGTTGACAGTAAAAATCTTTTTCACTGACTTGCGAAATTTGATTTCGTCTTTATTCTTCAAAATTGATTTCTGCGATTTTAATTCAATTCTACTCTCCGGGTCATCTATTGTTTTTGGGATACTATTTGAATTGTGTGTGTGTGTGTGTGTGTGTGTGTTTTTATCGCGTTTCAATTTCATGTGTCTGTGTGTATGTCTTAGGTTTTTTCATATTGTTTTGTTGAAGGAAGGCTTGTATTTATACATGTATATATATGTATATGTATACACAATATATAAATATATATATACACAATAAAGAGGATTATAAAAAAATATGTGAACTAACTATAATGTAACCTTATTTATCTATTATATAGCGCTTACCATGGAATAATGGATAGCGGCTCAGACTGTGGAATTAAGGAACCGAGTTCGAATTCTTGTCTTTAACTTCTCTCTTTTTTATGAATAAATAGCAGGACAGACTGTTTTCTATACCATTGGATGGCAACCCGTCTAGAAGAAGAAAAACTTCGAGTTCTGAGAATATTGACATTTATAAAGGGGACTTTGCCCATAAGAATTTTGTCCTACTTTCTCATTTTTTAGTGTTTTTTATTTATTTTTTCTGATTGTTTTATAGAATCGAAGAAAGGTTCAAAATGTGATTTTGAAGATGCTATCGCTTGCGGCTATCGGACGAATGCCATGGAATGGATCATCGATCACGGCTCGAATAGTTCCACACCGAAATATGATCACACGTTTCAAACAACTTTGGGTAAGACTTCTATTTCATTTGCTTGCTTAATCACTACTCAATATGAATATCTCTCTCTCTCTCTCTCTCTCTCTCTCTCTCTCTCTCTCTCTCTGCATTTTTTCTCTGTGAGTGAGAGGGATATATTATTGGGCGTGCATAATGATAATATACGCGCTAAAAGGTCTGCCTTCTTTTACCGAGCGCCCGTAGCTCAGGGGTAGAATCGCCGACTGACGCCAATTCGGTCGGGTTTCAATCCTGGGTTAAAAGCATTTGGAGTCTAACCTTACTGATGAGCTGTGAAACAGATCTGTCTGCGGTGTTGTAAGCGTTTATTGACGGATGTGCATTGTAGTGCGATAGATGTCGGCTTGGAAAGGGAAATCGGTGAGCCGAGTTCCAATTCCAGTCGAACACTCTGCATTCGCATACGCACTGGTACCCTTGTGAAAGGTATTAATCCCTCTCTTCCCTCCAGTTATGGGTTAAATAACTGAGGTCTGCTGTTCATGCGATCTGTGGCGAACTTCTGCACCGATTGTTTGTTATCAGCAGTTCCAAAAAGCGTTGATGATGCTATACAAGCCTTCTCCACTCTAAACAATTGTTTCCGTGGCAGTCTAACTGAGTTAGACACTCATACGTTGAAGTCGACGGGAGAGTCCATAATATATATATATATATGTAAAATGTACTCAGTTATGATCTGAGATTAAGGACAGGATGGTTAAATAAAATAAAGACAAGAGGAAAACTCTATTTTAAATTGCCTACGCGTTTCGTCCTGTGATGGACTTTATCAAGGCAAAAAGACGAAATGAGCTTTATTCTAAATTACGTATCTATAAACAAACAGTGTGACAACCACAAAGACGCTCACAGATCATTTCAAAAGATTAACAGAATATTTTAGTTTTTAGAATTTCCTCATGTGTACTGCAAAGTCACGATATATATATATATATATATATATATATATATATATATATATATATATATTATTAAGTAAATCCTCGAGCTTTATATTCGACCTCAACAGAATGCAGAAAGCACTGAACGGCCGTTTCGTCGTATATTTGGGGCTCATCAGCAGTGTTCATCCACTACCAACGGCCGTCCAGTGCTTTCTGCATTCTGTTGGGGTCAAATATAAAGCTCGATCATTTACTTAATAATTGTTCAAATCCTCCTACTGCTTCTTGAATTCTATATATATGTGTGTGTGTGTGTGTGTGTGTGTGTGTGTGTGTGTGTGTGTGTGTGTGTGTGTGGCTAAATAAAGTAAAGACAAGATCAAAAGAGACCTGATCACCCGTGTGTGTATTACTTATGGCACTTAATTTACTAACTGACTATTTAGAACCACGTTTATGTTGCTTCAAGTATGCTTTTCATGTTCGGAGATGGTTCATCATTCACTTATATATAATGCGTTGTATAGACTGAAGGCACTCGCGACAATTTTAGGGCTGTCCTGTTTTCAATTTTCTGGGCCATAATGCTTTTTTTTATGATTGAATACGTTTATTGCAATTTCCATGACTATAAAAAGATAATTCTTCTATCGCTAAATATCTTACGTTAACATTTGAATGAAATAAAAAAAAATAAAAAAACTAGTGTTATTCTTATTTTATATTTTCATAATTTAATTTATTGTTTTATATATTGATATCTTATTGTTGTCAGTTCTCTCTTTTTTTCCTGGCTACAAGATCTTGGGCTTGATAAACTAGATCCGGCAGCAAGGTCGCTGATCAGGAGACTGGAGGTTTTGAGGGGCGTGGAACCACCACTTAATTGCTTTGTTCCCAGGTACACCACTACCCAGGGTAGTAGTACCTGTTTGGGCCCCATCTATAGGCAAATAGGGAAAACGCTTTGCGAAATCATTTCTTTCTTTCTTTCTTTCTTATTTATTTGCTTACTTTTTTTACTGAAACCGACTGATATATCTTCCATTTTATTCACGCATTCAAAACGGGATGGGCGATTATTTATCTGAGGTAAAACTTTCTTACAGAGGAACAAGTTGACATAATATGATATACAGGGTGACTGAAAATTAACTCACTGTTTTATGTGTGATGGACTAGCCTGTCTTCTAAAAATTATACCTAGACGGGAGAGTCTATGTTACATGAAATAGGGAATTGCTTTTCAGTTATCCAGCAGTTCGCACAGGTAGCAATCGCACGTGACATAAGGTCGAGGCTTAAAGTTGGTTTAACGGCAGTACCGTAGAAAATTTCCCAAGCTTTTTAAGCGATTTACTAAACGTGGCTTAGATGTATACCACAAGGTCGAAAGTATGGAGCATCCAGTAAGGATCGAACCCATAAATCAGTTGTAATTAAATTAGCGAGACAAGCTCACTAACCATTACACCACGTCGAAGTACCTAAAGTATTTTTTAATAGCGTAGCTTAGATACGACACAAGGTCGAAAGTATGGAGCACCCAGTAAGGATCGAACCCATAAATCAGTTGTAATTAAATTAGCGAGACAAGCTCACTAACCATTACACCACGTCGAAGTACCTAAAGTATTTTTTAATAGCGTAGCTTAGATACGACACAAGGTCGAAAGTATGGAGCACCCAGTAAGGATCGAACCCATAAATCAGTTGTAATTAAATTAGCGAGACAAGCTCACTAACCATTACACCACGTCGAAGTACCTAAAGTATTTTTTAATAGCGTAGCTTAGATACGACACAAGGTCGAAAGTATGGAGCACCCAGTAAGGATCGAACCCATAAATCAGTTGTAATTAAATTAGCGAGACAAGCTCACTAACCATTACACCACGTCGAAGTACCTAAAGTATTTTTTAATAGCGTAGCTTAGATACGACACAAGATCGAAAGTATGGAGCACCCAGTAAGGATCGAACCCATAAATCAGTTGTAATTAAATTAGCGAGACAAGCTCACTAACCATTACACCACGTCGAAGTACCTAAAGTATTTTTTAATAGCGTAGCTTAGATACGACACAAGGTCGAAAGTATGGAGCACCCAGTAAGGATCGAACCCACTATTCAGTATTAATTGATTTAGTAATAGGTAGCAGGAGAAAGTAACAAGAAAGGATTAGAAATAAACGGCACGAAAACTGAATGCATGGTCATCAGGAAAAA
The DNA here is from genome assembly GCA_037127315.1 of Ascarosepion bandense. Taxonomy (NCBI): domain Eukaryota; kingdom Metazoa; phylum Mollusca; class Cephalopoda; order Sepiida; family Sepiidae; genus Ascarosepion; species Ascarosepion bandense. The sequence continues at coordinate 1,621,728 of JBBBDQ010001082.1, read as the reverse complement.
AGGCCAACCCAATATGCCAAATACAGGTCGGGGATACCAGAATCAAGCAGGTACAGAAATTTAAATACCTGGGAAGCGTTATAACAGAAGACGGAAAGTGCGACACAGAGATCAGAAGGCGAATGGGCATGGTGAAGGAAGCATTCCAGAAGTTGAGTAAAGTATTAAGAAACAGGACAATTTTGCTAGAAACTAGGAAGAGAGTACTGGATTGCTACGTGATGTTCGTCCTTCAATATGGCAGTGAATGCTGGACAATACCTTCAAAGATGAAGGAAAAACTTGAAGCAACTGAAAAGTGGTTCTACAGAAGGATGCTGCGAATCTCATGGATCGAGCATGTGAGCAATGATGAGGTCTTGGAAATGGTGGAAACAAAAAGGAAATTAATACTGAGCATCAGGAAGAGACAGCTGAAGTTCCTGGGACACGCAATGAGGAATGAGGGCCTGGAGAACCTGATACTCACAGGCCAGATAGAGGGAAAAAGAAACAGGGGAAAGCAACGGATAACATATTTAAAGGACTTAATCAGGTGGATGACGGAACGAGGATTGCATGTTGTAACAGGAGAAGGCTTGCTCAGGGCCACCAGGGATTGGAAAACGTGGAAAGCCATGATCGCCTACGTCCTGAAGGGACAGGGCACATAGAAGAAGAAGAAGAAGAAGAAGAATACAAGATTGCACTGTACCATGTTGAAGTGATCCTTATAAGACAATATATGTGTGCTCCAGACAGATAATAATAGTATACAGACGTTTGTTAACCTCTTCTCTCGAAAGCCATTTTCTTTCTTTCATATTTTTTGTTTTTTTGTTTTTTAGCTTTTGGTAAGTAATGAGATCTTTCTTATATTATTTAAATTTTGTTTCTTTTAGGGTTTGCTGTGTGAGGAGAGAATGTTGCCCTACTGAAATTATTTTTTTTTCTTTCACTTTTTTCTCTTCTTCACAGGTCGATTCGTTCGCATGAACAACCAATGTTCGCATTGTCGGCGCAGATTGCTCATGTCTCCCTGGGAAGAGTTCAAGAAAAGAAGTTGTCTCCGCTTTTATTATTTCCTTGCCGGTAGGAAGCAGGTGTCACTTTCTGTTAAGATTAGATGGGATGGTGTCAGGAAGTGGACAGCGCTCAATATTCCAGGAACTTACCGCCGATTCGCCTGGTCCGTTGCCCAGGTCCCGCTCAATATTCAGGGCAGAGCTATTTTCGGATTCGTTGCCGCCCTTTCAGGAGCTGCTGAAGACATTTTTCTAGCGATCGATGACGTGGAAATTCTGCACAGTTCTTGCCCGCTTCTAGGTAACTCATATATTGACATCAGCTATTCTTTAATTCTTTAAAGCCGTCACTCTTTTCAATAGAAGATTTAATGGCAGGTTTTCGTAATACGAAAATCTATTATTAGGAAAATATATGACACATTAATAATTTTTTTGTGTAACATGTCGCGTCCTTTAGGACTACATCGAATAAAAGTTATTTTTACGTTGATGTGATTACACAAGCGTATGAAGGAGGGGACACACTAATAATTTGCCATACATTAAAAAAAACATTGTTCTGATATATAAAACTGTAGATATCATTTTACCATATACAAGGTGTCTATAAAGTTCGTGTGCACTTAAAGAAATTATAAGATTTTTTAATTTGCGATAGAAATAATTTCTAAAAAGGATAAAAAAAGTAAATTTATATTTTGTAAGGTTTTATTGAAATTTTAATTAAGTTTCCACATGTCCTTCATCATTAGCAATAGAAAGGGTAATACGATTTTGCAGTTCACGGAAAACATTTGACAATTGATTTTTAGTAATGCCTGAAATCACATTAGTTATTTTAGCTTTCAAATCTTCTAATGACCTAGGTTTGTTGTATACACAAATGTTTTCACATGTCCCCATAAAAAATCTAATAGAGTCAGATTGATCCATCTGTTAGAAAATTGCTGACTTCAAAACTGTAACACGCAGAGCAAAGCGACAAGGAGCTTCCTCTTGTTGAAACACTGTATTATCATTCAAGTTTACAGATTATTTCCATCACAAATACAAATAAAGTTGTAAATGTTTTAAAGTGCACACGGACTTTATGGACATCCTATATATATATATATATATATATATATATATATATATATATATTGTCATCCGCAGACAGATCTGTTTCGACGTATCACAGCTCATCAGTACGGTTAGACTCCGATTGGTTTTTTACCCAGGATTGAAACCCGACCGAAATGGCGTCAGCCGGCGACTCTACCCCTGGGCTATGGTGGAAGTAGGCAGACTTTTTAGCGCATATCATTATACCCGCCCAATAGCTAGAGCGCTCTAATTCGTTTCACTGAATGAGCGATGCGTTCATGCCAGAGTAGCTACTGTTTATCAAAGTCTACTATTTTTCCAGAGTGTGAGAGCGTAAATATTGTCATCCGCAGACACATCTGTTTCGCCGTATCACAGCTCATCAGTACGGTTAGACTCCGATTGCTTTTTTACCCATGCTTGAAACCCGACCGAAATGGCGTCAGTCGGCGAATATAAAAGTTTGTTTTAATTTCGCTTCGAGTGCTTTGTGTGCTCTGCTTTCGTATCGAGCTCTTTATTGTTAAGGTTTTCGTCTTGGGTTTTTTTTTCTTTCTCACGAATGCTTGACTTTTTGTTCAGGTACTTCGTTTGTTTCTTTTTTTCTTCCCCTTCGTTTCCCTCCGGGTTAGTTCCTGGTGGGTTTCAAGATGATCTCATTTGTAGTTTAATTATTGATAATCTTGACAGAATTAGTTCTGTTGTTATTGGTATTATAACTGTAATTAATATATATATATATATATATATATATATATATATATAAAGTAAGGATGTTGTTAAGTACGACGTTTTTCGCTATGTCTGTGTAGTCTGGGCGTTGAGTACTTACTTTACTTACTACGAAGTTAGGTGTTTCTTTTTTCTTTTTTTCTTTTCCTTGCTCGGAATTATTTTTTGTTTAAGGCGTAAGGTTACCTAGCAAGTTTTCTGTGATCACACAAACATCATTGTTTCTTTTTTTTTTTTCTGCCTCTCCTGGAAGCTAAGTCATATATATAATAGTGATCCTCAAAAGTGGGTGGACACATGGGCCGGAGAGAAAGCAGAATCACTGGTGTATATATATATATATATATATATATATATATATATATATATATATATATATATATATATTAATTACAGTTATAATACCAATAACAACAGAACTAATTTTGTCAAGATTATCAATAATTAAACTACAAATGAGATCGTCTTGAAACCCACCTGGAAGTAACCCGGAAGGAAAAGAAGAGGAAGAAAAAAAGAAACAAATGCAATACCTGAACAAAAAGTCAAGCATTCGAGAAAGAAAAAAACCCAAGACGAAAACCTTAACAATAAAGAGCTCGATACGAAAGCAGAGTGCACAAAGCACCCAACGCGAAAGTAGAGCAAACAAAATCGAAATCGATTTCGAATATATATATATATATATATATATATATATATATATATATATAATTATGAATTAAAAGTACATTGTGACACGGAAATTTCTATTTTTCGAGATAGAAACTCGTTGTCAGGCAATGTTGGTTGTTGGTTGTGAAAATGATTTACATTTAAATACAAAAAACATCGGTTTGCTATTTATGTATGTGGGAAGATATAATATTTATGTGTGTTCCTTTCACTAATTAGAATAAAGATTCACTTTAAAATTTGGCCAGTAGTTTCTATTTTTTAGGGAATACATATTTTACTTTTTTTCTTTTTTCTCCTTCCCCCAAAATAGAAACTACTACAAGCATGTATAAAAATATCATTCAAGTGTTAATAAAACGGTGTTCAATGTTGTATAAACAAAGCTATTGATTATATATATATATCTATAAACATACATATTATCCTACGTCGGTAGCACAACTCCGAGTTTCATGTGTTACAAAATCATCAGGTGCATGTGTATTTGATTATATATATAATTAAGCAGTATCCTTGCTAATTTGTAAGGTTAATTCTACGGTGATGGTAATCTGATGAGAACTCAATGTTAGAGATTAACAACGTATTATAATAAAAATTCATTGGAAAATTTGTAAATTCATCGGTGATAATTTATTTCATGAATATTTCCAAAAATAATCTTCGATCTGATGAGTTGAATATTTTTGTGAATATTCATGAAATAAATTTATATATATATAGTAGTATCATAGGCCGTTGTAGGAGAAGATGACACTTTTTATTTTACATATTTTGTTTTTGTTTGAAAAAACAAGTTTAAAAAAAATATTTCTTTTGTTTCAAAAATACAGGAAAAATATTCACATTTTTTGTTGACCAAATGAATTTTTAAAACGTCTGAATAAAAATTAAGTATAAAGTCTTTTTTTTAATAAAAATATTTTAGTCGCGTTTGACACGTGTGATTTGATTTCTGTGACGTAATCTAGCAACCATCTTAGATCTTAGATGTTTTACGGAGCAAATGTAAACAATCGTGTTCATTGGCCAAAAAGTGCGAATGTGAAAATAGCTGAACTTAAACTCAAAAAGTATGTGTCGACCTGGCTTCCCTGTAGATATGTGGCCCTTGAAAGTTTGAATGGCGTAGCTTAAAAAATGTAGGCATGCATAGGGAACAGTCACACACAGACTAACAGATTGCCTTTTATATATATATATATATATATATATATATGTATATATATATTGTATTTAGGCAGCAAACATTCTTTTAAACATATTTCAAGTATTAAAATATTTGAAGTAAATACTATTTAAACTGAACATTTTTTTGTGAAATTTATATAAAAAATACAATATGTTAAATACTTTGGCTACCCACTGTATATACTGTTTGATATTTTTCTTTTCTTTTTGAAGAGAAACAATCTTTGTTGTTGTAACGATAGGTATGTATTTATTTATGTTTATGTCTTACGTGTATACATATTATAGATAATTAGAATATATATATATATATATATTTAATTCCTTACTTTTTGGTCATAATTAAATTAGGCCAGTACCCAGTTATAATAAAAAGTGTTCAATACAGTTATATTGTAGAACTTTTGAAAATTTTTCATTAGTAATCGAGTTATTACGCAACCCAGGTTTCTACCATCTGGTGTCTTCAGGCGATTTATAATAACTGATTTTACCGGGTTTTTTTTTAAGAACGCTTACGTAACTGGGATTTTTTTATGAACGTGCAATTTTCAAAATTAGAAGTTATAACGTTTTCATCTATGGTTGTACACGCTTCCTCCCCTGAGAGACTTTATCAAAGAAACTTTTGCAACATGTATTTATAACAGTATTTACATTATTCGAACTGTTGTCCTCATCTATGTGGCCATTTGTACGACGTTTCGGCTGTTGTACGCTCCGGCCCTCCCCAGGTGCTAGGAATTTCGAACCGAACCCTTTATTACAATCACTTGGGTATACGAACTCCATTCCTTGCGTAGTAATGCCTCATCTCAGAAATATAGACAAATGTATTTTTCTATATTTATATATGAATATATGTTGCAAAATTAAATGTTTACATTCACCATTCACCATGATACAAATACTTCATGGGACGAACTACATCGATAAAGAAATATTTCCTTTTGTCTTTATTCATACTTTCTTTTTACACAGATGTTATTTATTTATATCTGAATAGTTATATATATATATATATATATATATATATATATATATATATATATGAACTGTTATTGGAGAGAGGTTGACTTGTTCGGAAAGCAGCCAAGCTAAAAACACGCTTGAACCTGATAGAGGTATTGGCATTTCTTCAGATAAACAGAGTAAGCTGATCGACTGAAATCTTGTTTATTGGTTACTCTGATGTGATGCATCTGCATCCTTTTATAACTTGATGCTGTCAGAAGAAGATTTTAACAGGAAAAAAAAATCATACTTATTTTATGCAATTTTAAGAAAACAAACAAACAACCAATAAAATTAATTTCGCCCAATCTTATATTTACTAAGTTCTGTTTACTACAGACGGTTCTCCGAAGTTCGCATTTCATAGGCGTTTTTCCCAATGCTGGGCGTCGAATTGTCGTTGAGAAGCAATTGGATAAGAAAGATTATGTTACGCCATTCGTCTAAATTGTGAAAGATTTGATAACAGCATTATAAGTTTTTGTCTGTCCTCGGATTCGAAACCTAATCTCCGGCACCAGCGAATAAGTCAAAACAGTCTCAGTTATGAGGTAGATTAATTGATATAATCTAAGCTTAGGTTAGAAGATCTATTTTGTCCGTAGATCTTAGTAAAGTTAGCATATGATTTGTTTTCTGTCCTTTATAATCACACTTTTCATTAAAACAAAAGATCTCAATAAAAACTGATTCACGTTAATCAAAATCTGTCATATATTTTCATCCCTGAGATAAATTATAAACATTTGCATAGTTAAAGCATTGGCCGCCTTGAATACAATGGATGAAATCTGAAAGTCCGATCTAGCAGACAACCTGAAACAGAGATTCGTTCGAGCCACTGTAGAGGTGGTGTTAATGAATGGTATAATTTCTAAAAAGGCGCGCTAGGTAAGAAAAAGTTTAAAAACGACTGTTTTAAAACGTGAAACTGCTAGTCACCGTGTTTGATTTTATTGTTCACACTAGATAAGTAAATAGATACGAATAGGCTCTGAAAATTTTCCTATCTGCTTTATTTTGAGGTTAATTTGAACATTAAGTAAATACTCCAAAGTCGAAGCTCCGGGAAGCTAAATAAACTCTACTGAAAAGGATGTGAAAATAGTCCGCCTTGAATAAAATAGATGTAATCGTGAAATCTGATCTACCAGAAAACCTCAAACAGAGATTCTTTTCGAGTAATTGTAGAGGTGGTGTTAATGTATGCTACCCTAGAGACTTAGCTTGATAGAACCTTTATTCGGATTCTAATCTCTGCTTAACATCTTCTGGATAAAACATCTAACCAAATCACTGCTTTATGGACCATGCCTACAATCTTACGCGAACGCAGAATGCGCTTTACAAAACACTGGTGGTGAGCAAAACAAGAATCTGCGAGTGATCTGGATAACTAGCCATAGCATAAGATGTGTTGGGCGCCGAGTAATCGGCTACATTTACCAGCTATGCTATGAAACAGAATGCCACCCTATTGACCTTCTGACGTTAATGTAGGACCTTGATGATTGGCTTGAAAGACTTCTGAATGTCCGATCTAACTCCACTGAATCTTGTATTATCACCGAAGTTAAGCGACATGGAGCTTGATTAACCTATTCTTCTCTCATGGATTAATTTGTAAGAATTGTATAACTAAATCATTATTATTAAAGAAAAAATTTTACCATGTAAAAATATATTCTGGCATTAAATAGCCTGCAAAGGTTTGATAAGCCATAGAAAGAAATCTATCAATAGATTCGTTACTGATCATGCAAAACTGAATTTTTCCTTCTAAGCGCAAATTCTCCTCTGATAGATCTAAGTATACAGTGTTTATAATTGCTTATGACTACATTAAAATTTGCCACTGTATACTCGGATCTATCGGAAGAGGAATGTAGTATCATTATAAATGAATAAAAATCAGTCCTCATTCATAATAAAGAATTGTGAATGAAAAATAACTAAGAATAAAATTTTGATATTACAATGGGAACGCTGGACTCTGCGTCTTCTTTCGATTTAGTTGAATTTTTTATTTTATATTATCTTACGGTTTTCACAATGATATAAGTGCTGAAGATATTGGATTATATATGCATGATGGCCTCATGCTTGTGACGAATTCAACAAATTTTAAAACTGATAAAATTTGTAATTTATATATATATTCCTGTGTATGTATGTGTGTATATCATGTATGTGTATATATATAATTTATGTATGTAAAAATATATATATGTAAGTGTGAATATATCTATCATGCATTTATATATATATCTATCTATTATACATGTATGTAGATATATATGTATTATATATATAATGCACATATGTACTATGTTTATATATATATATAATGTATATATCTATATATATTATGTATACCTATATACTATGTTTGCATATTACTGCTAATTCGTCTCTACGGTTTAGTAACTCGTTGCTGTTAGGGTACTGGAGAATGTGTAGTTTTTCACTTAGACATAAAGGGCAGATGTCATTAAGTGAGTTGCAAGTTCTAGTTTTTTCTATGATTTTCCATTTTACTTTGGGTTTCTGTTTTGAATCCTTTAGTTTCCAAAAGTATGTGGAAAGGGATGTTTGGTTTCGGTATAAGTTGTTTTTAAATGAGGTTAGGTGCAAGTACCAGCGCTGCTTAAAAGTATTCTTAGTTGATCCGATATACACTTTATTTATGGTTATATATATATATATATATATATATATATATATATATATTGCTTTATGATAGGCTATATTTATAGGCCAAAATGCTGAATATCAAGGTTGCATGTATTGAGCGTATTTAAATAAAAAAGTGGAAAATTGCATTGCATTTGCGTTTAGCATGAAACAAACAGTCACCTATGAGTGTTGACTTCAATTGCACTTCATATATATATATATATAGTATTGCATTTCCTGGTTCCAAAAATCGAAGAAAAAATAAATTTACATTCATTAAGTATTACATAAAAACTTTTACCTATCAGTTTCTGAAAACGGTTTGTGGAAAGCGTTTAATTTTGCTAAAAGGTACATAAACATACCATCTGAAGTTACTGATATAATCCTACATTGCCGCAAATCAATACTTTTACACAATGGTAAAGCGTAGACTAAAAAATCAAACAATATCTCCTTTCATGTACTACAAGGATCGTATGTCAGTTAAGTGCCATACGTGATACACGCTTGGACGATCATGTCTCGAAAGAGACATGACTGACTGGGCAGAAGATTATCCCGCAGTAGGTTGCCATTGCTTTTTGCAGTAGACTGGTTGCTAACCAAGGCTATAGAACCCAATCTGTCCTATTATTTAACCCATAACTAGAGGGAAGAGACGGATTAATACCTTTCCTAGGGGTATTTGTGCGTAAGTGAATGCAAGGAATTCAACTGGAATTCGAACTCGGCTTCCCGATTTATCGTTCCGAGTTGATATCCACTGCACCACAACGCACATGACGGAACCGAAATTTCAAAACTGATGGGTATATACATTTTAAATAAAATCAACAAAATA